>VDFB02264090.1:0-30873 GCA_007258455.2 Sequoia sempervirens | reverse complement strand
AGCATAATACAAATGAGCTTCCTTTTTCACTTTTGTATGCAACTCATTAGCTTTTC
Organism: Sequoia sempervirens; assembly: GCA_007258455.2. Classification (NCBI taxonomy): domain Eukaryota; kingdom Viridiplantae; phylum Streptophyta; class Pinopsida; order Cupressales; family Cupressaceae; genus Sequoia; species Sequoia sempervirens. The sequence goes on along the minus strand of VDFB02264090.1, from coordinate 30,817 downwards.
GAATTCCTGCATTTTGATAATTAAAGTAAACCCGAGAATAATGAAGTGACTCTTTTTAATATTTCATTAATAACCACAAAGTCACTTTATGAACTTAATTAAATTAATTAAATAATATTATCCTTGAAATATGCTGAAAATGGACAATATTAAATAATTAATTAAAGTATTCCCTTAGCTCCAAGATTAGTCTACTAGAATAAAATAGGCTAATTAAGCCTCTCCTACTTAGGCATAGAAAGGAGACATTACAGTATCTCCTTATTTTTCAATCATGATCAAAGCACAAGAGAATAGGGTTATGGTTAGACCCCAATCTTAATAAAGTTGAAAGACAATTATTGGCTGATAAAGTCTAGTCAGTAGAAACTAGTAATCTATGAAGTTTAACCTAAATAAGGTTGGGTCATATACACTTATTAGACCACATGAAATTAGATCCTCCTAGTTCAATATTCATGAGTCCTCCATTAGACATGAACTCTATTAGGTCTCCCATATTTTCAAAGTAATTAGGACAGCCACCAAATTTTTTGAAGGAAACAAAGAGGTATTAAAAGTCCCTTTTTCAGCATCTCCTTCTTGAAATCTAAATCTCTCCAAAAAGTCTTTTTGCCACTTATTGAGTTAGGAGCATAAATGCTAGAAAGGATCCAACAATCATTGTCTTGAAACGAAATAGCAAGATGGTGTTTCTTTTTCGTTAAAAAAGAATTCATTGCTCCTTTGAAATTTTCCCTTTGATATCCATAGGTTATCAAGGTGGGCTTCATAATACAAGTGTCTCTTATGAGACATTCACTAAATGTGTAAATGACTCATCTCAAGGCTATGTTAGTTGTCATAGGTATATTACTCAAGTTATAATAATCAAATTACCCGTTTTTTGTACATGATTACATGTAGACTTTAGGAATTCCTTACATGATGATTTTGTATAATTAACACTATACCATGCACATAACATGACTTATTTCATCATGAATATTTTCCAGTGAAAAAATTTTGAGTACAAAAATTCACGAAGTTGAAAATATGAGAGTGCAAAATGAGGACTAACATTCCTTTCCTTAGACCCATACATAAGAACTCTAGAAATCTTAAGGATTCTAATTGGCAATGTTTGGCAAAATGAGTGAAAATATGAGAGTGCAAAATGAGGACTAACATTCCTTTCCTTAGACCCATACATAGGAACTCTAGAAATCTTAAGGATTCTAATTGGCAATGTTTGGGCCTCGAAGCTCTATCATTTTCCTTTGTTGTTGCCTAAATGAAGTTGTTTATATCTAAACAATATTCAAGATTTATTTGTTTTGCATAACTTTGTTTTGAATTACAATCAAGTATATTGATATGTTTTTAAGGTGTGTATTTTCCATTTCAATCTTTGCATCACTTGGGAAATGTGCATAGTAAACTCATTGTGAAGCTGGTTCAATATCAATATATGTATCTTTATAATTTTTGCAGAACATTTTTATTTTTGTGTTCCTCCCATATATCAATAATAAATTTTTAAAATTAATATATATTTGTAACAATCATTGAAGAAATATTATCTATAGATTATCACTTGGTAGCGATACTTGCATATAATTATTATAGATACTATTTTCGTTTGTAACATTGTGCATGCTTTTGTTATGCATGATTGGCTACCCTATAGAATAACAAATGTTATTAAGAGTCTAATCTTTCTTTATGCATGTCTCTTAAATTAGCAAGATAACTTTATCACAACATATTGTTTGATAGTTTTAGTAGTTTTTTTGCTAAGCTATGTCTAATATTAAAATATTTCATGTGCAGAGCTTACTCTCTCTAAGAAAGTACTCGACATGGGTCAACTCAATGAGGTTCTATCTCACCATATGATCTATCTATAGTCCCTATCTTAGGAAAATAATATAAATTGAACACTTTTTACATGAAAAATGTATAATTAAAAAAAAATGGTTTTGATTGTTTTTTCTTCCATGAGAATTATAATTTTTATTTCCAAAGCACCTTTTTTAAAGTTAACACAATGTTCATTTTTCAATTAGGAGAAAATTATATTAGAAGTGTGTAGCAAAAATCTCCTCTTGGTATTGACTTGGAAAACTGATAGATTAAGATTTTTTGGATTAATCAAGAAAAATTTGGGAAAATAAAAATGTAGAAAAAATCTTTAAAATAGAGAAAAAATTGCTTTTTAAAAATTTCATGTCAAATTGCAATAAAATTGAATTTTATAAATAAATGTAAACAAATATAAACATATAGAATGAAAATATCAAATATGAACTAACCTCTACAATCTCATTCATCGAAACCTAGAAGCTATGCTCATCAGAAATCCAATCAACCATGTCAACCCCTAAATTGGTTTTAGCAAATGATGATATAGATCACTCCTCACTAACAAACATGTGCTTTAAAGCAACCTTTCATTGAAGCAATGATTGCAATGTGATAAAATTTGTTGCAAAGTGCGTAATTCTAGGACAATCTAACTCTTTGTTTGTATATTTTATTATCAGGTTGAAGATCCAAACTTGGTTGTGTATAAATTTGCAAATACTTTTAACTATGTTCAACATATAATTTTATCCATCGGGTTTTACCAACATCCTCTAATATGAAGTCAAGACATTGAGCAACACAAGAAGTCTAAAATAAGGATGGTTGCCAATTCATAAGAAGTCTACCTATAACAACATAATTTGCTGCATTATATGTAATTATTTGTACATCACTCCCTTCGACCAAGACACCCTCCAAACCTCACAAAGGAATTCAACACTTTTGTGTTCCTTGAAGCATTAATTGATTTCAAAAAAATTGTGGCATTTAAGAAAAAAACAATGAATTTGAAATGCTAAGGTTAATTAGTAAAGTAGAGATTAAAAATCTTAATTACTAAATCAATGGGCTTAATGAAGTGCAATCACCTAAGTAAGAAACAAGAAAACTTAGCAATATTCTCTTTATTCTATGTGCCCAACCATTGGTCATGACGGTGTAACCCTTTCTCCATATCTCATGAAGTTCATTAATTATGCCATTCATATCAGCCACCTTCTAGATCAAAATGAAGCCCTTTATCTCCTTGTTATCAATGGCTTTGAACCATGTCTTGCAAATAATAATGGCATTTACCATATTTTATCAATAAGGAGATCTAAAACAAATAAAATAAAAAAAGTAGTATAAATTTAGACTTCAAAATTTAAATTCTATAAGTACAAACCCCTAAATTTAAAAATTAAAGTGACAAAGAAATCACATAGTATAAAACAAAAAGAATAATCAATTACTTGCAACATGAAATGTCATGGTACAATAAAACCAAAGTCTTTGATTTCACTCTTTGTCACTTCATGTTTGTCTTCTTTATCTGAAATGTCCCACCCCCAAGTAGACAGTTGCAAACGAAAATTTATGCCTTGTTTGAATGTTTGATTATTTTTTTTTAAATATTTGGGTTTTGATTTTCAAATGATAATATATTGCCAGGAATAACAAATAACATATGCAAATACCAAATGAAGAATATGACAAACTGATGCAATGAAAGCCAACTATTGTGGCAAGCTCTTTTTATAAAATTGTCAATAATCAGATTTACATCAACTTACAAAAAACATATATTCATTTCAGTTCTTTATACAATACTTGAGATACTATTAAATGTCATACCTGGAAAGCTGTAGATAAATTTTGGAATATCTGATATAAATAATCAGCAACAACAATCTTCAATAATTCCAATGCCTAGCATAGGATGATGAATTTCCCACACCAATATTGCTGCTGTTTGATTCCTATGATCTGGCCGCCCTCAAGGAAGGTGATTAAATGCTGATATGGTAGGCGTTTCAGCCTGGGTGCTCACACGTCCAGCTTAGGATGTTTGTATGGCCTCAGCAAGAGAACTATACAGCCTCTCAAACCCCACATGGTAGTCAAAGGGATGCTAACAGCAATTAATAAAACCACCAATGATTGTTCCTTGAATGATATGCAATCTGCTCTTCAAACCCTTATAAAATTCTGAAGATAATCACTTCTGATATGCATAAGAAGTCTCCCCACGTGCCAATGAAGAATGATTGCTATCACAATAAAATGACAACCAATGTGTGATCTTCCAATAGTCTGAAAATCTGCACTTCGGCCCTTGTAAGCTTCTGAATATGTTGATGAATCAACTCCAATGAAGCACAATGTGACTTCTAAGATAAAGCCACTTGATTAGCAAACCTCAGATGATCTTTCACACCCTCGGAAAGCTCGAAACAAAGAGAAGCTACGCTCTCCAAGATCGATTTGCAGCAAAACCCTAGGTCTCACCTCCAAATGCCAAAGCATCCAAAAAGCCAAGTGTTGAAGAAAATCAAAGATGAATGAATTCATTTTCTTTTGATGCCTTTATATACTCCTCCTTCAAGGGGTCGATTTCATATGAGGCATTATAATCATTAAATATAATAAACTTTATTTTCTTTGTTGACTTTATAATATCTCATAAAGTGGGTGCCCAAATATGCACTTTATAATTTGACTTTATAATCATTTAATAACTTTTATAATAGAGTCAAATAATCATTTAATGATGTGCACTTTAAAAATTAATTATTATTAAAGTATGACTTTAATAATAATTATAATATTATAACTCCATAAATAAACCTCATAAATGAATTCCGTCTGCGCTTGGAGGTAGTCCACTGCATTCTCTACTCACCAGGGCGCCTTACTAAAAATAGTAAGGTTGGTCTCTATCATCCAATTAACTTACTATAAATAGTAAGTATACACAAATGAAGCCATAAACCCCTAAATAACCAAGCCTCTAAATAAGCCAAGGATCTGGAGATGCCAAATGTTGCAAACAGCCGACTGAGATACCAGATATCTCCACAACAGGGCCCTCTAATCACCAATATTAGCCTATGAAGACCCGATGATAGGCTACACCTCCAACTCTGATGCTCGCCCAAAAAGGGGACATTATAGTCCGCCCTCCCTAAAATTGCTTGTCCTCAAGCAATCGCAACTGAAACAAAAACACCACTCCAACAAAAGCCCAAGGGAAGAACTGTAGAATGACCCACATGTCTCCAAATAACTCTAGCAGCACCAGCAAAAGCACAACTGCGCAAGGATAAACATCATACCAACTATCCAACTCATGCGCACAAGATTTGTGCATCGAAATCAGCTCATGTGAAAGTGGATCAGAGGTGAAACTGTATGCAAACTGCACAATGTACAAGTTGTAATATTCATCATCAAACCCTGACTGGAATCCTAATGCACAAGGAGGATACCAAAACAAGCTATAGAGTGCCCTACAATATAACCACTGTATCCACTGGGCAGAAATCAAACTATGCTCAGCAACACCACAAGCAACTACCCCAATGTAGGACTATCCAACTCATGCGCACAAGATTTGTGCATCGAAATCAGAAATCAAACTATGCTCAGCAACACCACAAGCAACTACCCCAATGTAGGACAATCTACCAATCATAAAAACAGTGCATAATATTCCTAGATCCCAAACCCAGAATGGAAATCTACCATGCATATCATCCTCTGACTTCCACTACACTATTTTGATATCAACTTCACCACGTTGAAAATGATGAAGCAACCCATTGGGATCCACCCAAACTGCAATGCCAACCTTGTCACCACTTGGATCCCAACGCAATCGACACTCACATCCATCAGTCATGGGGAGGTAAGAATATCTCGAAGTGTCTATATCATAACATTCCCCTTCATCCTCTGCAAATCTCTTATGGATGTGATAACTATCCCTCGTAGGTGCTAGAAGATATGTAATAACTCTCCCAAGTCGAGGAAATGAAATAACTCTCCTCCATCACCACAGAATGAACCAACCATGCCACCATGCCTATTGCCACTACAACCTCCTTGTAGCCATGTCTCCAATGAAAATTTTTGAGACCCAGAAGTTGCAAACTCTGTCAGATACATATCAGCATGATGGAAAACTGACATTTGATCCTGCAAGTAATCCCTTGCCAACAACTAAGTTGGGCACCTGCAGTCTCTAGTTCCATCTCCTATAGATGGTAACCCTTCATCCCACAATGGATGATATAAATCCCGAGCCAATCCACACTTTCTCATCATCAAGTCATCTGTGTGCGGACTAAAGGAGAAGTGATGAGCACTTCTCACTACACAGTCAAAATAAAAAACACCTGCCTGTGTCAATGGTTGACTATCATAGTCATGAGGAACACACTCCTCATCACTCGAATCACTTGAATCAGAAGATGGCTTATGTCTCTGATCCCGAATGGGTGATTGGGTAGATGCTCTGCTAATCTTCTCTGCATACCCAATAGCATACTCTCTATCATGAAACAAATGGAGATATTCTAATTTTATCTCCTCCAAAGCACTCCTGATAATCCGCAAGTCACAAATGTGAGTACCAGCCATATTGACATACCGTCTCTCCTCAAACTCTATTGTCCAAAGGAGGTACTCAACATACTTATGAGTGCAATCAAAACGAGATAAGGTTTGATCAACCTTCTCTCCAGTGACCTTCAACTGATCCCTCCATCTTTGTGGCTCAATAGGCTATCGATCAAGATCAACTGCATGGGATGAATTCTTTGATTTGCTTCCAGGAGAGGGAAACAAATCAACATGAAAACCAATATCCCCACTAGATGATACCCTGCATGCCTCTTGAGAAGAAGACAGAGTAGTGTAGTGATCTGTCACACAACTCTTTGGAGAATCCACTACTTCACCACAAGAGCTATCAATAACCTACTCAACATCACCTGTAATGGGACAATCCTCAGAAACACCAAGTGTGACACACTGTTCCCCGCTGAACTCAACCAATGCACTCATCCCATCTGTGCCACCTGCACCTGTAAGTGAAATGGATGTTGCCACATCCTCCACATACTCATTACCACAATTCGTGGATGTATGCTCATCACCAACTACTGCCATAAAAATTTTAACAGTATTTGTAGATGATGAAGACTGCGCCAAGCTCAACTCCACGGTAAGCTCATCAATCCGTGACTTAGACTCTTGGAGGGCCATTTGAGTGCTCTTCAACGAGTCCGTGGTAACCTCAAGCTCATAAGTGAGCTCGTCAACCTCCCCCTCTTTCCCCTTTAACATATCATAACATATCCCATCCCACTTGAGAAGATAATCTCTATCGGAAAGTAACTGTAGGTAATTACTTTTCATTACCCCCAATGCTTCTCTAAATGCATGAAACTCTGCAAGGGAAAGTCCACTATTATAGTGCTCATTTGTTTCAGGAGTACTCCAACAGTAATTTGCCAGCAGCTGTCGGGCAACATCAAATTGTTCTAAGGCTGTAGAAATCGTGCCTTCATTCACCTTCAACTGCCCTGCTAAGTGAGGAGACCCTTGTGACAAATCATTTCCACATGAATTTTTTTTATTTGAAATCATCACTATGATAAGAGGCTAAATCACCATCACTCACTGATTGGTAAGCATCATCATGTGTGCCATCAACTTTGCACACATCATCAACACAGGTATTGTTGTTGTGTACCTCATAGGATGGCTCAATTGACATGTTAGAAGCTGCTGATTTGACATTATCATCACACACTTCTTCCAAAGTAGATGCATGTTCATCCAAAGAGCTATCCTGGGACCATTCACCGTTAAACAAATTTTCTGATTTATCTTCCATGGTCCAATTTGCAAAATTAGACTTGTTGTGGCATGAATCCTCAACACAGTGTGTATCTTTAATGCCCAAAGCTTGAGTATCAATATTAGACAACCCCACACAACCATCTTCCTCATGTGTAATGGCTATTATCTCATTCTGATGCAAAGAAATCTGACTGCTGTCACAAAAATCAGAACTGTTATTAGGGCTGATAACAACTTCTTGAGCGTTGAAAGTATAATCAAGGGGTTTTGTCAACTTACTATCAAGATGTATGACCTTCTCATCTTCAACCACTTCAAATCTTACCCTCCTTTCTTGCATCTGCTTCTCAATGAACAAGTAGGGCCTTAGCTTACCCTCACACCGTTCGAAGACACTATGCATCAAATCACTTGCAGCTGGAGAAAATCCTGAGGGTGGGTACATTTTGGTCATTTCCCTTACTTTCACAATGTTGCAGACTTCTGGTGTAAAATCAAATATTTTCTACCTATCCAAATGTCCACTTCTAGTGTTAATTCCTACAAATTTATTCTGCTTCTTTCATTCATATGCTTCTCTTCTTGATCATCATTTGTGGACCTTTAATTCAGATTTGGACTTTTGTATTACCTATAGTCCTCTACTCCATTCTTGCATTTTTCGCAGATTCCTTTCTTTTCCCATTTGGGGCATTTCAAAGTGGATCTAGATATCTCTCCTATTTTCTTCCCACATCCACTTCCACTTCATTTCTTTGCAATCTTCCATGGTCCCCTTTTGTAGACTTTTGAAGTCTATCAAGATATTTCCTTTATCCTTTCCTCATCCCATCCTCCTATTTGCTTTTGTTTTCAATCCCTTCAAATCCTTAATCCTCCATTCTCTCCATCCTTGTGGAACTTCAATGTGGATTTGGACATTTTTTTCACACCAACATCCCATGTCCAAATCCGCAAGGTTTCCCCACAATTTTCCTTCTCCAATTCCTGCAAACTCTTAATGGTCACCCCAACTTCTTATTCCAGCATTCATGTCTGCACTCTAATCCCACAAAATGTGATTGCCTTTTGCCTTCTATTTCCCCTTGTGTGGACTTTAATCGGACTTTTGGTTATCCTTCCATCCATTTTGACATCCTATCCTAGTGTCTATCTTGCAAACTTTTCCAACACCTTCTTCCTCACATTTCACCCATTCCTTATACCATTTTTTGCAATTTTCAAAGTGCATTCAGACTTCTTTCAAGTGTCTTCTTCCAACGTCTAATCTAGAATCCCATTCTCATATCTAGTCACTTATTGGATTTCAACAACTCTTCTAGAATGCATCTTGTTCGCTCCAACCACTCCCAGATTACTCCAAGATTGCCATTAACACTCACATTTGACCTTACAACTACCTAGTTTGGTTTTCCTGCCCATAAACCATTATTTATTCCAAGAGATGGATTTAAATTCAAAACCAATGGTAGAGGATGAATGTGGCCATGTCACCATCAATGAAGTAGGTGATGTAAACTCTCAAAGATCTTAGTGCCACATCTTGGTTATTCATGTTGTGGATTTCGCAAAATTAACCTTGCCATTGCACTCCAAATTAATGGTATTCACTTACGAGTCAATATCTCGCAAGTTTGATATGAAGGTTATTTACTCTTTTGTACATTGTAGAGCACCATTAATAATTGAGGAGTGCTACAATTCAACAAAAGATGGCCTCAACATGTTTCCTGGTACCCATAAACCCTGTTCAAGCATGATCTATGTACCAACATGGATTTAATGATGTCAAAGGCATGGGTGATCTCTACAATTGTGGGTAACCATGTATCTTCTCCCAAGGTGGCTCAACTATGCTAAAATGGTAAAAAATTCCAGATCAAAGGATGGGAAAACAAGTTGGAGAGTGAACCCAAAGAGAAGAAACTTCTAAGCTATTAGAGTTTGTCTCTAGTGTAGGATTTTAGACATTATTTGTATCATATTGTTCTAGGCTTCATCCCAAGTTATAATACAATACTGTAATCTTAGAAAGACATATCAAACCTACGAATTCAACATTATTCATCTCCATGTATATTATGTACATTTATGAAGGATTCACTGTTCTTCTCAATAACATCCTATGATTTAGGTGTTAGCTTTGATTAGTTGGTCATCTAGACGGCTATAAAATCCTTGCAAATATTTTTTAAGGTATCTTCTTAGATCTATACAAGAGATCTATGGATTTATTCATGGATAACTAAGATTCTTTTAATGCACTGCAATTTAATTATTGTCTTGTCTATATTTTCTCTTTGATATATAATGGATTCGATGTGGTTATTTTTGGGGTTCATTGGGGCTTATTTGGAACAAACTCAGTCATCAAAACTTCTTGTACTAGAATTTAAAGATGTTTAGACCTGGACAGTGAATCCGATTTGAATTGGACCTAGCCCTGGGTCCAGGAGTACATACTAGAAAACCAGCAACATAGTTTAGTAATCAAAGGAACTTTGCAAAATTCCAAGGATAAGGTGTAATTCTCATACAAAGTGAATGCATGGCCAGCTAGTTCAAATCTTGCCAAAAAATTTGTTGATGAGGTGTGAGTTTGTGAAGGCTAAAGTAGACCTCCATTTGAGAAATCCACCAATCAAACTTGTCAATGTTGATTTCCCCATCATATGGTTATATGTCTATCTTAGCTTCAGCTTTGAAGAAGCCTCCACAAGATGTTTATTCAATTCCTTTTCTTCGTGAAACCTTTACATACCTAGCTTCACAAACAAGGCCAAAATGAATCTTTTGATTCTGATAATCTTACCAACTGAGCTTGATGTCCTTGCAACATCATCCTCAAGTCTTTTGAAACGCTTTTCCCCATCTTCTTCCTCAGTTGCCTTCACCCTAACCACACTTGTCCACAATCTTGTGTCAATTTCGGGTTTGTAGGGGAACAAGTTTCCACGTCCACTTGTCCTTGTGAATGTAATAACCTATTCACGACTTATATTTTCTAATCTCAATGAAACTATGAGAGCACTTAATCCATAAATACTTAAGAGATAGTCTCCATGAACTCACGCAAACAAATATCAACTTGTCAGCTCAACAAACAACCTTCTAACGACTTTTTCCACACCCTAAGAAGATGCATAATGCAGCACCATATGTGCAACATGATGTAAATGCAATGAAAGCATGAAAACAAAGCCTGCACTTGCAAGGAAACACACACATAAGAACCACTACACAAAATTTAACTTGGAGAAACCATGAAGGGTGAAAACTCTAGCAAGAGTGAGGATTTTTCTTCTCACCCCCTTATCTCATTCATACAAGTGTTACAATGTCACTGAGGCTTACTGGAACCGTTACAATGCTTTGAAAATCCTTCACACTTGATGTACAACCCTCCAACTCAGAAACCCTATCTCTTGCACTTGCAATCTCACATAGAACATGAAAAATGAAGGTTCCAACATGAGTCAACCCATGAAACTTTGTTTTTACATATGTGCTGGTCCTATATCCTCCCATGGTGCCAAAAGAGAAGAATGAACATCAAATGAATAAATTCAATTATTCAAGTGCCAAAACCCTTTGTATTCTACTCTTTTTTCCACACAATAGAATTATTGTGACTCTCAACAATCAAATTTTCCAAACTTTGTTTTCTGCTTAGAATACAAGTCTGCAACTTACGATGAAGACTCCCAAGATACCTCAAATCATCATAGATACCGCCCTGACCTGTTTGCATCTTTGTTAGCATTATATTACCATGATACCATATATAGCATCATAGTTTGCATCTTAACACGCTGAAATCTTTTGTTTTAGTGACGTGCTATATCATGGATGTTACCCGACCTTTAATTCCTATGCAATAATATAAGTTGACTTTAATCATACTTTATCAGGCAATTCTGCTACCTATTTTTACATGCCAAACGTATTACTTAATTCCTTGTGTTCCAATCTTTATTACAATATGAAATAATTTTCTGTGAAAACTGTACATTTAATGTCCTTAAATTTTTGGACAGTCAACATTTCAGGCATCACTGTTTCAATTCTCTCTGCGTCTGTTGAAGGTGCAGGTGTAGGAAAGGATTTCCTGCATATGTTCAGTTGCATGAGATCCAAAAACAGTATCTATCATGAATTTTTTCCCTCCAAACATAATCACTCAATTCCAAATCATCATAACAATATTCAGCTGCCCATAAATGCATTCTAACCCCCTATTCTCATTTATTCATTCAAGTTCAAGTGCAACAGAAAATATAACATGGAAAAGATAAACTTGGCAAATGAAATGGCGAAAGTAATCCATCTCAGATGATATAAATACTGCAAAACGTATAAAAAAATATAAAATATAGATGTCTCAAAACTATACATCAAATAAGGCTAGAAAACATGCGAGAACATCCTCAAGATAGACTTATGATCGCTACACAATGAATGTCTTTATAGGAAAATAATAAATTTGAGGTTGATTTTAGTTATATTAATATCTGTGACATGTCATGTCATAGTCTATTATGATAAATAACAATTTCTATTTTATTCAACGTGTTTTACAATACATACAACTTCATTTTTTTTAATTGGTCGTGCGAGAGATTTGGTCATCTCTTTTTAACATTAAACTACTTTTTATTTACCGGTGTACACAACACCTAACTAGATATCTTGAAAGATTGTTGTTGTTGTCGGAAGTTATTTTCATGTTCATTAAGCATATTTAATATTGTGCATTCTTGTTATTGCACATTCATAGATCCTCATCAGCTTTATCTTGTCTACAATTAAGTGATTTGCCTCCCTTGAGAAGTTCAACTTTTTACATATATGTTTATTATTTCATAATACAATATTTTCTTTATTACTTTGGTCATTCCATATGCCTTTTTCTGTTCAAATCTCTCAATCTCTATACATAAATAAGTTATAACACTTATAACTTATTATAATTCTAAGATTTTTCAGACCTTTTATCTTCGAATATGCAACATTCATTTTGAATGGTGTGATTTCTATTAAGTGATATCTGAAATTCTAATGAAGGTGAGAAGAAAAAGAGAGAAAAACCATCTGTGAATATCCAATAAATTTTTATATTTCAGGATGATAGTATGTTTTTGGATTCAAAATACATAAAGAATTCCCATGTTTTCTTATTGCAGTGGAGCGTTTCTCCTCGGGGGCGGTTTATATACTTTTTTGGATAGAGTCTTTCCTGCTGCAGCTGTCATGAATCCTTAAAGTTCTATTTATTTATCTGTTAATGCGTTACTTTTTATGGTCTTTTTCATATCGATTATAAATGGCTAAATTGATGGAACATGTAAACAGTGACTTATCCTTACCTGCATGAATATTTTAAATGGCATAATTGTTCCATAAGGATTCCTCTTGTATTATTACACCTTATAGGAGTAACAACCATTTTGCAAATATGAATCAACATTTAGTGTTATCCCACATTCTATACATGATATAAAAGAATTTGTACACATAGTTTATGGTATCTTATATTTCAATTTAAATAGTTTATATGTTTTCATGTTTTTAGAATCTTTCTATTTTTAGATTGGTTTATATATTTATATGTATAAAACTTGAGTGCTTTAATTATTTTAAGTGTTCTAATTATGTTAGATGTAAAATAGTTAAGAATGATAATAAAGATGACTTACACAATTAATATATTTGATCAGATCATTACATGATCATATATTTAAAGTCTAATAATAGCTTATGGGGGTGTCTCCTATATATTGTATGAGTGTCCTAAATTGTTTGTATGAGTTTATCTTTCATCACTCTTAGTATAAAGGATATTTTATAGTTAAAATATGTGGCATTAATATTGAGAGGGCACATACTGAACTATTTGTGATATTTGCATTGATCTTTCTTATTTAAATTGTGATACTATTTTTTTTTTTTCATTTTCTTTGTTGATTGAAATTAAAAATATACACATTTAAATGTGGATTTTTATTTGCATCTTTTTTTATAGGATTCACATTTTGCTACATTTCTCTAATCAATTAGCATTTATTTTCTTGCAAGGACTTCAAGAACTAGAATTTTGTATTCCTAATAAAAAATCATTGCTATGAAAAATGCTAACAATTGGGTTTTCTAACAATGCTATTAAATTGAATGTTCATTTGTTAATGTTGAACAATTAATTTTGACATGATTGGTGGACTTGGATTTCCTAACAATGCTAATAAATTAAACACAAAACCATTATAATTCATGTCAAGTTTGCATCACAACACATATGAGCTTGATTAGTTCACACTCATGTCCAAAATTATTTTCTTCAAGAATTCATTTTCATATATATATATATAACACAAAACCATTATAATTCATGTCAAATTTGCATCACATCGCATATGAGCTTGATTAGTTCACTCATGTCCAAAATCATTTTCTTGAAGAATTTGTTTCCATTATATATATGACTTGTCTCTCACCTAAACCAACTAATCATTTTTATAATTTTACTATTTGAATTCTTTTATTGCAAGTGTGTTGCTATGATTGTGTCATTTAGAGATTCCTTAGTAACTTTGAGCTCTTATTATTGCCACACTCACCTTTATGCCTACATTTGACATGCATTTCTTCTATTTCCTTTTTTATATGGAATCAAACAATGTAGCAATCAAAGATATGCACTATGGTGTATGATAGTGGAATTTTGCAACAATAAGTTGTAACTTTGGTTAGGATATCCAAAAGAGAAAAGCTATGATATAGAATAAAAGAAAAGAAATAAATTTGCACACAAAAAAGCAAGTCAAATCACAGTTGCTTCCAATTATTACTAAGTTTTATAAAATGTAATTCAAAATTTGGTTATAAGTACAAAGACAAGTTTATAAATAGAAAACTCAAATTAAGACCATCCTTGCAATTTTTGAGATCCTTTAAAATGTTTCAAACTATGAAACTATAGTTAATTTAGTGTTGTGGAATATGCTTGAATTTCAAACTAGGAGATTACAACTAGGTGACGTGGAATATGTAATATTTCAATTTTATTTGTAATTACATGAGTGGAAATAGTAACTATAGGAAGTTTAATTATATTAGTTTCTATGGTGTGATGTTTAAACACCCTTTATGCATCCTTATCATTCCTCCCAACAATATAAGTATTGATCTCCAATGCCTTAAGAGGGAAGAATTTTTTTGATACATTTGTTAGTGTGAAATCCATCTAGCTTGATGCAAAAATTTCCCTTGTTTCACAATAGGTATGAAGTGGTAGAACCATGTCAATCTTGTTGATTTTTAGTGTCAAATACTCAATTAGCATTTAATAGAGGTCTAGAAATTAGGGGCAATATATGTAGGATGACTAGTATAAGGATTTGACTTTGGCGTGGACTCATAGTAGTATTTGAGGAGATCAACATTAACAATATCATGAATGCCAAATTATGTTAGAAGATCATAGCCAATGTAATTCTCAAATATCTTCTAGACAGTAGTATAAGGCCCATACTAAAGAGGTTTGACCTTGTTATGTTTCTTCTCTCGAAAATAGAGTTTATCTAATATCCAAATTTTATCACCAACCTAAAAATTGTATGAAATATGATTATCCATGAGTTGTTTCTACATTTCTTTTATTTTGAAGAACTTGAACCACTTTTGACTACAAAGACTACTAGTGTTAAAGGTAGGACTACGTTTAATCTTTTCTATTTTGGATATGATGTGTAGCTATAATCTTTGCACTTTTGGAGATGATGTGTAGCTATAATCTTTGCACTTTTTGGACCTGTTGTGTGGCTAGAAGAGACAAAGATAAAGGCAACTTAAATGAAATCAAGGGATGAAAATCCATAGACCTAAAAAAGAGAAAGACCACACTTTTGACTGCAAAGATTACTTGTGTTAAAGGTAGGAGTATTTTAATCTTTTCTCTTTTTGGATATATTGTGTGGAAAGAAGAGGTAAAGATAAAGTTGAGGAATTAAAATAAAGGTAGGCCTCAAAATGAGAAAGACCAATAGAAGAGTGTACAATTTAGTTGTACCGATGCTCAATTTGGTTGAGGCTCAAAACCTTCTTAGGGTCATCCCACAATAATGGGTCCCAAACTTTGAATATCCTGATTTTTGCCTAAAATTACTTATTTTTAGAAAAGCTAATGATTTAAGCCTTGAGAGATTTCATCTAAAGGGTTTTAATTGAAGAGGGTTAGATAAGACCCCCTTAGATCAAACCTCCTTGGATATAACCCCTTTAGTATTAAACCATACCCACAATGGAGTTTCCTTCACACCTATCAAAATGTTGGCAAAAAAAAATTTTTCTTTACCTTTTGAGGGATTAAATAAGGTCATTTAAAAATTATATTTTGCAAGATCGTAGCCTTTGAAACGAGCTTTTGTAAAAGTATAGTTTTGATATGTTTTCATTTTATCGTATTTAATTTTCATTTTTTTAATGAATATAGGATTTTCACCAAACATCAAGTTCATCATTTTGCAGAGGTGGAAAAATAGTAAACCGTTGTAAACAAATTCAAAAAGTACCTTTTCCCTAGGTATTGATGTCCTTGTTTCACCAAAAAAAAAGAAAATTGAATTTCGATATATACACAAGTTATGTTGGATGACATACACCTATGTCCAAATTATAGTTACAGTGACTTCAAAAATTAATTAAAAAAAAATGTAACAAACAATTATGAAAAAATATGCATGCCCTAGATATTGATGTTAAGAATCTATATTTTAAAAATTAGAATTTTATCCTTTCTAGAAAAAAAGTTATGTTGGACGACATAAAAGTTACTTTTTGAAAATGCTGTTTACTATTTAAAACTAGTTATTAAAGGAGATGTTGAAAAATTCACAATTTATTTCAAAAATAAAATAAAATATATATTTAGAATCTAAACATAAATTACCACAAATCACTAGTTCACATCATCTTCAAATTCTTAACGGTTTAGTTGCTATAGGTTTTAGAAGGTGAAGATTCAGTTAAAAATGTTGATATAAATGTCCATCTTGGCCAAAAAGTGGGACTCATTATTGTGGGATTATCCCTTAATTGGAGATGTAGAATGAAATAAGTGGACTTTTTACAAGTGTTTTGTTGACCACTTTCATTTGGCCATCTAATTGAGGATGTAAGGTAATGGAAAAGTTGAGAGACCCCTAATATATTCCACAATGAATGTCAATATTGGTCCACAAAAAAAGTTAAGAGACCCCTAATATATTCCACAAAGAATGTCAATATTGGTCCACAAATAAAGTTGAGAGACCCCTAATATATTCCACAAAGAATGTCAACATTAGTCAACAAAATATTAGTCTTAGTTTAAAAGAAAAAACATTATGAAGACCAAAAGAAAGTCATGTAAGACAAATAATAGTTTTGGCTAATTCATGAGCAAAACTAGCCTTGTCACTTGAATGAACTTAGTCATCTTGCCAACAACAATAAAAATACAATCATGTTGTCACATTGTCCTTAAAACCCCACTTACTAGATCCATGAAAATCATTTCCTAAGGATGAGAAGGAATAGGCAAAGGAATATTTTTACCCCAATTTCATGTCAATGGGTTTTGAGTGATAACAAATGAATGTTTGAAAAGTTAAAGAACATCACACTACATGTGAAACTAGTAAAAGAACTACAATAGACAATGATTCTTTTTCTTGTCAAAATGGCACCCGTAGAGAGTAGAGTGAACTTTGAGAAGAGTAGTATGTTTATTATGAGGAACACAACTTGTCAACCTTAATTCTTCCTTGAAATGAAAATATTCAAAGGGTTCTAAGTTGGAAAGTCAAAGAATAGTTTGGGCTAAGTCATAAGTAGAACTAGTCTTGTCCCTTGAATGAACTTAGTCATCTTGCCAACTACCATAAAAACACGATCATGTTATCACATTGTCATCAAAAAACCACTCACTAGATCTATGGTAATTATTTCCTAAGGATGAGAAGGAATAGGAAAAGGAATATTTTTGCCCAATTTCATGTCAATGGGTTTTAAATGATAACAAATAAATTAAAGAACAACATACTACATGTGAAGACAACAAGAGAACTATTATAGATGATGACAAGTCTTTTGCTTACCAAAATGGCCCCCATAGAGAGTAGAGTGAGCTTCTTTGAGAAGAGTAATGTGATGATTACATGGAACACAACTTGTCAAACTTAATTCTTCCTTTACATGAAAATCTTGAAAGGGTTCAAAGTTGAAAAGCCAAAGAATAGTTTTGGCTAAGTCATGAGAAAAACTAGTCTTACCACTTGAATTATCTTAGTCATCTTGGCAATAGCCATAAAACATAATAATGTCGTCACATTATCATCAAAAAAGCACTCACTAGATCTCTGCTAATTATTTCTCAAGGATGAGAAGGAATGGGCAAAGGAATATATTACCCCAATTTCACGTCAATGGGTTTTGAATGTTTACAAATGAATTAAAGAACATTATATTACATGTGAAGCTAGCAAAAGAACTCTTATAGATGATGATGAGTCATTTTCTTGTCGAAATGGCCCCCATATAAGTAGAGTGAGCTTCTTTGAGAAGAGTAGTGTGGTGATTACAAAGAACACACAAATTGTCAAACTTAATTCTTCCTTGACATGAAAATCTTAAAAGGGTTCTAAGTTGGAAATAAATTGGATTTTGATGGTTGGTAGAGACTTTCTCAAAATTAGGATCATTTGCATACTAAATAGTCTTAAGTCTAAAAACTAAGATGTGAAGTAGTGATAATAGCCAATGTATGAGTTGTAGGAGGGCAAGTCAAACAATCAACAATAATGTTGATAGTGTCCTCTTTCTATTTTATGGCTAAATGGAATTATTGTAGATAGGATGCCCACTTCATATGTTTTGCTTGTCAATTTTGTTTTGATCCTAGAGAAATTGAAGAGACAAATGATTTGTATGTATAATAGCTTTCTTCCTAAGCAAATAGTCTCTTAAATATTTGATGGATTGCACCAAGGCATAGAATTGTTTATCGTAGTTGGAGTAATGGTGTTCAGATGTAGAATATTTTTCATAATGATAGACCACTGAAAGGGATTCTACTTCAAAACCATTCCAAGTGTAAACTAAGAAAAAATCATCTCAAGCTCGAGGAGTTGTGAAAGATTTAGTAGTGTCAAAGAAAGTATAGAAACTCAATTTATTTTTTGATTTGGAGAAAGGTTGGACATATTTTTTGTAGTGAACAAATTCATTGATCTTTGTCAGCTAATATAAAGGTGAATTAATATTGAAATACCCAAGAATAAACGTGTTCTAGAAATTTGCAAGACCAAGAAAAATTCTCAAGTGTGTGATTGTAGGAGTTGGCTATTTGAGAAGAATTTCCACTTTTGCATGGTTTTCTTAAATACCTTGCTCATTTATGAAAAAATCCAAATAAGAGGCAAATATTAGACTAAATGAACATTTGGATAGGTTTACATACATTTGATTTTTCTCAAGCATGCCTGGAACATGATCTAGGTGCTAGAAATGTTGTGACTCAACCATCCTAGAAAATATCTCAAACTAGGAGAGTAGAACCAAGTGAGTTGGAATGGAAAAAGCCTCAAAACTAAAGACTACAACTATTGAAGTGAAATATGAAATATTCTAATTTTATTAGTAAATACATGAGTGAAAATATAAACTATGGGAAATATAATTATTTCAAATACTTTGTTATGTGTGATGTATTATATACCCTCCATGCATCCTTATCATTCAACCTAATAATTAGAGGTATATACTATGGTGCAGGATTGGGGAGTCTTTGCAATAAGATGCTAAAATATTGATAAGAATATCTAAAAGATAGATCCATGATATAATATGAACTAAAAGACATAGGTGATATTTTTTGGTTATTAATTATAGGTTTAAATATATGTTTAGTTGAATTAAAATTTAGTGCACTTCAATAGCATTATGGAGAATAATTGCCACTTATTGGTATCTACATGGATTTTCTCTTTTGGGCCCATGTCTTTATCCATTGTCAATTATATTAATTCAATTATCCTCCATAAAATGTTTCATAGATGAGTTAAGGTGATACCCTAGACATATCAATAAGGCCTCAATGACTCTCATTTGTGTAAAACCACCTTTTGATCGAGGCCTAAAAGAAAAATGATTGATTACATTACTTATTTTCTATTTAATATAATTTTGAAGATTGTAATAGTTCACACTAGGCATATGATGTTAACATCTCCAAGGTGTATCACCAAGATAAATAAGTGCCTTGTTAAAAAAAAATTAAACCCACACCCCTTTGTATTTCCTTTGAAATATGATCAAACATAGGTAATAGAGACTGTTACACTAATTAATTTGATTATACATCTCAATTAATTTGACTATACATCTCAATTAATCAAGTAATAAAAACATCCTCACCACAAGCCTAGCTTAGACCAACCATTAGATTAGGTATTTTACATGCAAAGAGAATATTCCCTTCCCATGATGGTACACCAACCACCTTATGATTGAATCAATCTTAGCCCTTAAAAATAAATTATTTTAAATTCAAAATTAATCAATACCTCACAAGTTGGTTATACCCAAATATATCACTTGGATAGGTTTAATCTCAATCCTCCATTATAACTTCTACTATAACCAGGTAAAATTGCTCTTATGTAACCACCCAAAAGAGAGGGAAACCCTCATTTTGCAAAGGGAAAAAGGAAGGTGAATTTAATGGCTTCCCTAATATCTTCCCCTCCACTTAGAAGAATGAGCATAGAATAAGGGGGTGACCTTCCATAGACATTCCCTTGCATAATCATTCCAAATATAGGTTAGGATAGATCTCTAGAATGGGTAGTTTAGTTTTTCATTGATTAAATAAATCCCATTTGAAGCTTCTCCCTTTACACTTAGATTTTTTATTTCCATTCCAATTTCAATTCAATGTTATAGGTGACTAAAAGATAAAGGAAGGTCATCATAGTCATATTCCTTCATCTCTAGCATTTTATTATCTTTTAAAATAACAAATAGGTTTATTTTTCCAAGTAAAATATACTTGTGCATATAGCCTACCACTTACAATACAACTTTCTCTTATTTTATTCTTTTATATTTTATTATGTTTCCAAAAAAATGTCTATATTTCATTTTATTTTATGGTATTTAAATGGCAAGGGAGGGAGTGGCTTCTATTATTGGGAATCAAAGGTAAACAACTAATAGATGGAAATCTAAATATTAGTCTTACAAATATGAAATAAGTTATTTTAATCATGAAAATGCATTCAACCTTAATTTTAGAATACCATATGAAGTTTAATGAATAAATCAACAAACTACATAAAAATATCACAACACATATTTAACATGGAGAAACCCTTGGAGGAAAAAATATTCACCAAGAAGAACACTAAGTATGCATTGTATTCAAAATCAAGATTACAATACAACACACTTCATTTTTCCTTCCCTTGCCTTCAACCTGACAACTCCTTTGAACCTATGAAAACTCAATATATAACCTTGATCTCAAGGCTCCAATTTATAGAGTTATTGGAGGAGGGAAACCAACATTTAGTTTCCCACAAGAGGGGCAACAAAGCCCTCTTGCAAAAAAAATACGCTCTATCCCTTAGATTCTCCCTTGACAAATAAGTTGAAACAATAAATAACATAAGATTTACAAGATTGATAACACCTTAATCCTAACATTTACAACACACCCATGTCTCTTTTTATTATAATCCTCAAAATAAATCAGTAAAAACTATTAAATGAAAAATAATTATTTTCCTAAAAAAAGAGGGATGGAATGATGTAGAGGTTTGGTCCCTACCCTTGCCCCTTGGGATACATGGCTAAGGTCATGACTACAAGTCATGAATTTTTAACTTGTTCCCTAAAGGTGCACACCCCTATAGGTTAATACTCGATTACTTTTACTTTTATCTTTTTTTATTTGTTTACAATGTTAACCTTTTTATTTTTTGGTTTTCTTTATAAAATTGAGATTATTCTCTTTTTCTAATTATGTTTAATCAATGTTCTGTGTGCCATATGAATATGCTAATTAACTAATATTTTAGTATAATAAGCAAAATCATAGAAAATTGATTAAAATAAAGTTAAAATCTACATGCACTTTTACATTTTTAGATGCTATCATAATTTCTTTAGTGTTCTTTGAAATGGATAATCATCTTGCATTCTTTAAACTCCCTTGTTAGATGTATTTTAAACTAATTATTGGCATAATGTATTATTTACAATGTCTGATAACTTTGTAATTATCTTTTCTTGATTTCATTACCTAAAATATCATGGAACGATTTGGGATTCAAATGGATTTTTGATGTAGGAGCATCCACAGTTGACTGGTAATCTTGCATCAACCAAAAAAATATATATTTAATTTTAATTTTTGCTTTAGTTTGGTATTTTCATATTGTAGGTGAATAATTTTTTGTAATAAGGCCTAAAATATTTGATAAGTATTTGACCAAGTTGTTATATTGCAGATTTTTGGTGATTTGAGCTCATTTTGTGGCTTTTTCAATGAAAAATCTTCAAATATGCCTTCTTGGGTATGGGATTTGGGGGGTTACAAGTTATGAAAACTAATTTATTGTTCCTAAACTTTTTCATGAAGAATTTGGATGCCCAAGAGCAAGTGGTTTGGATTTTTCTATTCCAGGACTCTTATTTGTGAGGAAGTGGTTGTTTTTCCTTGGCCAATCATGGATGGAGGTTACAAAAGATTCATTTTCATAATTTAATGATTTTAAATACATTTTTGAAAGCATATTTTATATTTTCCAAGCATAGCAAATTGGGAGTACAAGAAAGGTGTGAAGGAGTTAATTTATATACTTTATTTTGGTCATTTTCGAGAGTTGTTGCTAGCAGATTGAAGTTGATGCTTCCTAGGAATTTATTTTCGAAGAAAGAAGGTAGAAGCTATGATTTTGAAATTTTGAGAGAGTGTGTTGCAAAAACAAATAGATTATGAAATCCATGGTTTAAGATCAGGAAGTTGGTGATTGAAGATTGTAGATTGGAGAGTTAGTTTCGCAGTGCATGGAGATGATTTGAAGAAGAAAAATTATAGCTTGATTTTTTAGGTTGTTTTTTGTCTCATAGCAGATTCTAATATGTTTTGTATTGATTTATTTCATCTTGTATGGCTGCACAGACTTGTGTAATCAGATTGTATTGAAGTTGAGAAACTTTGTTGCAAGTTAAATAAAGAAGATTAATTATGTTATTGCAAAATTTTACATCTTGTTTGTTGTTGGTGTTGAATGATTTTGTGTGAGGGTTATGTGAGTCTCTATTTCATCAGTGGTATTAGAGCAGGAGTTCCTGAGTGTGCAGGAAGAGAGCCAAATGTGAGGCAGTTTGCAGCAAGACTTGTGGTGGTGTGTGTGATTTGTGTGTAGACAGATTCCTAAGTGTGAGGCAATCTATGCTTGAGGGGTTGAAGATTGAGAGTATGTGGAAAGTGTTTGATGAAATGACAAAGAAGAAAGACAATAATTTTTTCATAGTTGTGTATGTAGGTGAACAGGATGGAAAAAAATATTGCAGAAGTATGCTTTGAAGAAGGCATAGAGAAAGAAAGTTAGAAGGAAGAGAAAAATGCAACAAAGATT
Organism: Sequoia sempervirens; assembly: GCA_007258455.2. Lineage (NCBI taxonomy): Eukaryota > Viridiplantae > Streptophyta > Pinopsida > Cupressales > Cupressaceae > Sequoia > Sequoia sempervirens. The sequence goes on along the minus strand of VDFB02264090.1, from coordinate 7,439 downwards.
GAGAGGCAAAAAGAAGGTGCAACAATTAAAGATAAAATTGATGTTGTATCAGTAGATGAGTGTCCTTTGGAGGACTTAAAGGCATTGGAAAATGAAATTGCAATTAAGAGTGAAGGTAAAAATAATATGGCAGCAAACAGTGCTGAGAAAAGGGTTGAAGAGAAAGAGGTAATACACAATATTTTTCATTTTTATGATGAAGATGAGAGTTTATTTTGCATGGATGGAAGAGTCGCAGCAAAGGATAATATTCATTCATGTTTTTTAAAATTTGAAAAAGATGATGATTTGCATACTTTGAATAAGTTGGTTCAAACAGAGTTTGCTAGTGAAGTTTCGTATGCAGAAGATTCGTTTGGTACTACAAAGTTTGGTGCAAGTGCATTTTGGAGGAGGTGGTCAAAATATGGTGGGTTGAATCCCACAAGATTAGAATATATTGTGATTTGCATTTGGTGGAAGTGGTTGGTTTATGGTGGAGTTGATTCCACATTGAAGATGTTGAGTGTAGAGAAGAATTGTGAGAGGAGAAGAATACTTGTTCCGACTAGGTGTTGGAAGAGGAGAAAGAAGAACAAATAAAAGGTACTAGTTTCAGTAATGGAGTTTGCTAAAGGTTGTTTACAACTTGAAAGGATGGCCCTACCATCCAATTCCATTTTGTGAGACCAAGCTCACAAAAATTTTCTACCTTCATGTCTAATGCAGGAGCATCCACGGTTGACTGGCAATCTTGCATCAACCAAAAAAAATATTTAATTTTAATTTTTTCTTTAGTTTGGTCTTTTCATATTGTAGGTGAATAAATTTTTGTAATAAGGCCTAAAATATTTGATAAATATTTGGCCAAGTTGTTATATTGCATATTTTTGGTGATTTGAGCTCATTTTGTGGCTTTTTTGAGGCAAAATCTTCAAATATGCCTTCTTGGACGTGGGATTTGGGGGGTTACAAGTTATGACAGATAATTTATTATTCCTAAACTTTTTCATGAAGATTTTCGATGCCCAAGAGCAAGTGGTTTGGATTTTTCTATTCCAAGACTCCTATTTGTGAGGAAGTGGTTGCTTTTTCTTGGCCAATCATGGATGGAGGTTACAAAATATGTCTTTTCAGAATTTAATGATTTTAATTACATTTTTGAAAGCATATTTTATATTTTCCAAGCATAGCAAATTGGGAGTAACAAGAAAGGTGTGAAGGAGTTAATTTATATACTTTATTTTGGTCATTTTCGGGAGTTGTTGCCATATTGAAGTTGATGCTTCCCAGGAATGGATTTTTGAAGAAAGAAGGTAGAATCCATGATTTTTCAGGTTTGAGAGAGTGTGTTGCAACAAAAAATTGATTATGAAATCCATGGTTGAAGATCAACAAGTTGGTGATTGAAGATTGTAGATTGGAGAGTTAGTTTCATAGTGCATGGAGATTATTTGAACAAGAAAAATTGTAGCTTGATTTTTGAGTTTGTTTTTTGTCTCATAGTAGATTCTAATATGTTTTTTATTGATTTATTTCATCTTGTATGGCTTCACAAACTTGTGTAATCAGATTGTATTGAAGTTGAGAAACTTTGTTGCAAGTTAAATAGAGAAGATTAATTATGTTGTTGCAAAATTTTACATCTTGTTTGTTGAATGATTTTATTTTTCTTTCATATATGTATGGCACCCCAACATTTTAGGACAACATTTTTGTCTCTTGAGCATGTGGACATCTTCATTTTGAAGCTTTTTGCTCTAATTGTTTTAGATTTTTTTATGCTTTTAGACTTTGCATTTTCAAAGAAACCCTCAATATTTTCTTGTAAGCATTTTGGATTCATGTACAATATCTTTATTCTTTATAATTTCTCATTATTTTTTGGTCTCTTGAATCTCTAAATAATTAGCATTTCAAGGTTTTTATTATGTTTTTCCTCTTTCTTAAAAAATAAAATTATCTCACTTTATTTTCCTTGCTATTTCATATTGTTATCTACTTTCATTGTTTTCTATCTTCTTAGCATCCATAAATCCTCTCATCATATAACTTTATATTTTTACTATAAATCCTCTCATCATAGTGATAGATGTAGTTATTACTATTTTTATTATCATCCAAGGGGATCATCCCCCCAGCTAGGGGTCTGAGGGCAGCACGCCTCAGGGGGGACTCAGGGGCAGCACCCTCAAAAGGAAAATTTTATTTATATTTTATTATTATAAATCTAGACCATTCATCATTAGGTCGTAGATTTGACGACCGATATTTTATTATCTTGGCTTGTCCTAGAAGGAAACCCTATTTTATGAAGGCACTGTATTACGATTGTGTATTGTGATGTATTTTGAGAGTTTGATAGTGGTCGTGTTGCCTCTAGATCTCTGGTTGGCGATACTCATGTGAGAAGCTTTCTCTACGAGTATATTGTAATCTTTGTGATTTCTGAATAATATATTGGGTGGCTTTTTGAGTGTGGGGTTTTTCTCCCGAAAGAGTTTTCCCCACGTAAATCGCTATGTTGTGGTATGCATGATATTTATGTTTATTTGTGTTTAAGTTTCTACAGTTGAAAAGATCTGTAAAAGTTTTTCATTATTCTCCTCTCAAGATTAGTGTACCTTAGCTTCCTTACATATCTCTCTCTCTTCATTATGTATACGATTTGCATTATTTACTAATTTCATTCACATATACAAGCACACACATTATAATGTAAGTATAATCTACTTTTGGGATTAATGTAGATTAAATTTTCTATTTCAATATGCATTCACACACATGCATATTCAAGTGCATGCATATAATTATATAATATTTCATATGGATAACATATTTAATTGATCATCAACACTAGAAGAACTACCTATGCATCAATTCAAGCATCATAAATAATTTTGCAATTATAAGATGATGTGGTACACTAATTCATACATAAAAATATTGTATTTTTGGATAAGGAATAGATAACCTACTTAATTTATTAGTGAAATTTCTTTTCAAATATCTATCATAAATTTTATTTATATTATAATGTGAAAGGGCCTAGTCTTTTTAAATTTTAAATAAAGTAAGCATTAATAAAATTCACACACATAGTTACACTTAAAACAATACAAACATGTTCTACTTATATGATTAAATGAAATGAAATTTTCTATTTCAATATGCATTCACACAATTGCACATTTAAGTGCACACACACACACACATATGATTCCTTAGGAAAAACTATTGTTCTCTCACTTTTGATCCCCCTCTCTTGTAAAGCCTTGATGGGACGATCTGAGGTAGTACATTAGTTACTTTGAATTATTCTCTAGTGAGGGGCCCCAAGCATTATGATAGCAGCAATCACGAAAGGAAAACAAAATAGAATTGCAACTACAAAAAAAATACTCTCAACCAACGACTCAACCAACGACGAGCAACTAGATAGAACAATGTAGCCAGTCCACTAGAATGGATATCGAGCGAAGTTCAACAATCACTCAAACAACAGAGTTCAAATACAATTCTCAGCAAAGATTATGAGACATGCAATAAACCCGATTTTGTGCATTTCTCATTCAAATTCATTGATCAGATTACAATCTTCATTGAACTGATTAAAAATTAATCACACCACACACTACCTACACATTGTCAATCAAATAGCATGAAGGAAGATAACAAACAATTTGATCCAACTCTGCAGTCTCAACACAAAATGCACGATGGAAAAAATAGTCATTAATTTGTTTAAAGTTTCAACCCAAAAACTCCAACAGCCTGGAAGACCCTTCTCCTATTCCATAGACCCTTCCACACAACCTTTCCCCTACTCCAACCATCCACTCCAAACTCTTATGCTGCTCATTTTTCTTTTTCTTGCGTTGTCTTCATTTTTAAAAACTTCTCGACCTCTTTTCTTGTTTCCAATAACTGCTCTCTATACATCCAACATTTGGATCGACCTCCTTCAAAATCATTAAACCACTCTACACTCCTTGCCAAGGTGGAATGGTCAAGTTCCCCTTAACTACCCATTTTTTCTCGTTGAAAATTTGTTTCACATAATTGAAAATGTTAACTACACATAACTTCCCCCTCTTGTATCATGGATGTATGTGAGCTAAAATTTATTTAGCATCAATCAAGATTTAAAATAAAGCACCAAACTCAAATTTAAAGAGAGAACCAAAAATTTGGGGAAAGTGGATCGATGCTCCTACATTAGACTCCCTAGGAGTCAAAAAGAAGAATGTGCTCCTGCACATGAGGCTAGCAATAAAACTTATCTACCACCATTTCCTTCTTCCTCTTCTTCCATAATCGTTCTGAAATCATCATTCTTTTCCAGCATTGTTGTTTGCTACTTTGTTATTCTCTTATCATTTCATTTCCACTGTATACAACCCTCCTCCAAAGTCTCCTTACCCAGTCATCCTCACATACAACAGTAGAATCAACTTCTAGAAAATGGATGCATTCCATTTCTTCCAACTCATTCATTTGATCCACTTGTCTAACAAAACCATCTTCCAACAACATTTTGACACCATACACATTACAACTCTCATTATCCTTATTAAAATTTGTATATACGACTCTATGTTTCTTTCGATATTTCCCATCATATCTAATGTTAATAAATCAATGTCTTCTTTTACCTTTTCTTGCATCTCTACAATAAAGTTTTCATAGTCTTTCATTGTCCCAATGTTTGTACATCTTCACCAAATCCATTCACACTCTTATGAAAATTTGCATTCACCATTTCATATTCTCCTTTTGTAACAACCAAACCACACAAAAAATCATACATGATTCCTCCAATCTCAACATAACCCCCAATGTTTTCATTAAAATCTGCATATACTATTCTAGACTCTTTCCCAAACCTTGCATCATTCAACATAGAAAAAGAATACATTACAACACATATATTTACCTTTGTTTTATTCACTGTACCCACATTTGCAACCTTCTTTTCCACATCCTTTGCTATCCCACTTGTACTCACACCTTTATTAGCAATCTTTGACCACCATTCTCGTTCTATCTCAGAAAATTGTGGCCACAAATCATCTGCACTATCATTGTTTGTTGCTCCTTTGTCTAATTCCACTTCTATCATGTTTACATCATAATTTTGTTGGCCTTCATCTTCTACAATAATATCTTCTAACTTTGTTGTTTCTTCTATATACCATTTGTCTGTTGTCCACTTTTTCTTCTTAATCCTCTTGTCCAACTCATTCTTCGAACCCATTCTACACTTATGTTTATTTGTTCTATTCTTTCCAATCAACTTGTTCTTTCTTTCCTTTATCCTCTTATATCTTTCTCTCCTTATGTTTTTTTCATCCACAAGCCTCCACAGTTTCATCTCACATTCCATCATTTCATTATCACTATTTAATTCTACATTCTTATCATTTTCTACTTGAAAATTCTTTCCTTGAAACAATTTCAATCCAAAATTCAAAATTACCAACATCAAAATTAACTTGCTTACCTTCCATATTGGGTGTACTCTCTACTAACTCTTTCCAAGTTGCTACCTCATTCTTTCACCTTTCTTCAAACTCCATTGTCATGTCCTCTTCATGGAATGCTAATTCTTCTTCTTCTTTTTTGAATTCTACATAAGTACCTGCTTGCTGTATACCATGTTGCAATGGCCTCTTGTCATCCTTGGTTGTCTCCCTCATGATTCTTTGTTTGGTGAACTTGTCCTCTTCTTTGCCTTGTCTTATATTACCACATTTCTCTACTATTGTCCCGTGCTTTACTACCCACATTTTGTTTTCCATCTTTTTGGACTGATGTCTTTCTATTGTTGTACTTGGCCTACCTCCTTGTTTATTTTGAAACTTTGGTATTTCTTCCATCCTTTGTTTTTGTTTTCTATCACAAACTCCACCATTAGCCACCCACTATTTACATTATAACTGTTGTCCTTCCTTAATGGATTTCTTCTGCCAATTGAGTACTATATATCCATGTCCATCCCTCTTTTCTCTATCAACTTGCATAACCACATTTTTACTTCCACATACATGACTAAAAACAACATTCTTACCTCCATTCATTTGTGCAATAACGTGTTGTCCCAATTTACTTGCATTCTTGGCTTCATAACTTGTCAACTTTTCCCGATATGTGTCTGGCTCCTTTTCCTTTATCTGTAACGTCCTCCAATGCATCATGAAACTCTAAGGAAACTTCAACTTCTTTATCGTACTGGAAAATTTCAATACTTTTCTTATCTTCATTTGTAGGTACTTTGCAATGTACCCCGGCCTCACCATGTTGCATGATTCCTTCTTGGCATACTGCTGCAATTTTCCTCCACTCTTTCTCATCTTCATCTCCAATTACAAGTGCCTTTCTTTCCCCTCCTCTCATGATCTTCAAGACGTGGTTCTCAACCTTCTTCTTACCTGTATTCACATTCTCAAACATGACATTAGAAAATAAATCAAGAGACAAAGATGTCTCATTAAGTGCCTCCTTAATGGACACTTTCCTCTCCTCTTTCACTAGAAGATCTTTCTCATCTCCATCTATCTCCTTGTCAAATTTTGGATTTTCAAAGTCCATTTTTTGAAATTTTTCATCTTCATTTCCTGCACACAAAACATCACTTGCAAACCTGACATCACAAAAAGAACAATGGGACTTCACTTCACCCATTTTCTATTTTTCTTCATCTTTTTCTTTCTTATTTGCATCTTTCTTTTTAAACCCATCTTCAAGGGAATCCATTCTTGCTTCTATTTTCTTCAACTCTTCATAGAGCCTTCTATTTTTTTTTCTTCCCAATATCATTCCATAGTTTCCCACACAATTGGCTTCTTCAAGACAATCTTCATCTCTTTGTCTAATACATCTTGCTCACTACTGCAACAGAATCTCTCACCTTTAACAACTACCCCTACCAACAAGTACTTTGGAATATGTACCTCTCAAAACCCCCTCTACCCACTCTCTCTTCGTGGAGGAATTTATACACCTTCTACCTAGTTTATCTCTACTGGAGAATAGAAGTTACAGACCCTTTCTTATGTCTGTAACAACAAATTCCCTCATACCTCTAACAAACAAACTCTTTCACAACTCTCTCTCTTTCAGCTCTCTCATACCTCATTCTTCAAACATACTTCTCACCATGTCAGCAATCTTCTAGCTCTAATACCAAATTGATAGCAGCATTCACAGAAGGAAAAAAAATACAATTGCAACTACAAAAAAAAAACTCTCAACCAACGACAGGAAGCCAAATATAACAATACAGCCAGTCCACTAGAGTGGATATCAAGCAAAGTTCAACAATCACTCAAAAAACAAAGTTCGAATACAATTCTCAGAAAAGATTATGAGCCATGCAATAAACCTGATTATGTGCTTTTCTCATTCAAATGCATTGATCAGATTACAATCTTCATTGAATAGATTACAAATTAATCACA
>VDFB02264089.1:0-46133 GCA_007258455.2 Sequoia sempervirens | reverse complement strand
AACTTTGTGAATTTGGGGAGTATTAGACAATTCATTCAAAATGTCTAAGTTACAATTGGGGTGACAAGGGGGGTTTAATAATAAGATGATCTTACAATAAATATATATTTTTTATCTAACTCATTGGTATGTTGAAAAGGAATTTAAAATTTTTATTTAATTTTATAAAAAAAAAAATGCACGAGTCTTTAAGGAGAAGGCATTAGTCATTTTGGAAGATTGTATTATCTTGTTTTATAAAACTAGCATATATATATAATACGTTGAGAGTTATCATTTTCTAATTTTCTTTTTTGATTGATTTATCTTTGTGATAAAAAATATTATTTATTTATTTATTTGTTCTTTTAGTTTATGAAAGTATTTGATTTTTTTTATTATTTATTTATTTATTTGTTCTTTTTGTTTCATCAAATCTCCTTGATTTGATTTTTTTGTTTCATCAAATCTCTTTGATTTGATTTTTGTGTTTCATCAAATTTCTTTTATTTGATTTTTTTGTTTCATCAAATCTCTTTTATTTGATTTTTTTGTTTCATCAAATCTATTGTAGTTGCACATGATTTCCACCCAGGGCCTAAGTTTGACGATTGACCTTGCCTGTCAAGCAATTGTGACGGCCATTTATTTGAAGTTGCCTTTCAAATATTAAAGATTATCTATTTTAAGAAAAATATTTGTAGAATGAAAAAACATATATAAGAATAATTACATAGAAATTTTGACAGTCTAACTAAAATTTTGCCTTTTAAGTGATACAACCTTCCTAAAATTTTAATTGTATTTTACAACTAAAATGACTAAATACAGCCATACGGCCATCAAATTTAAGCCCTGCTTCCACCTACATTCATTTTAAATGTAGCTTCAAAAACTTTACACAGATTGTTGGATGCCACTGTAAGCACAATAATAAAAAATATCTAATTTTGTAATTATATAATTCTAATGGTGAAAGGACGAAAAAATACTAGTGGTTTTAGGATTTTTTGTCAAAACGGAAAGACAAGGTGTTTTGGAAGAACTCGTTCATTTTTCCTCTCCACTATGTGTGAACTCTTGCTTTTGGGAAAAATTCTTGTTTCCTTGAAAGCCTTGTATGTCTTAAAGATCGTTTTTAGAAGAGATTTGATTATTTATGGATAGCAGGCTTGTATTTGATTTCTTGGAGGAGTGTTGGTTCTTTCTTAGTGTGTAAGTTGTTCAACAAAGATGAATCCCCATATGTGTGAGCTGCATTACTATAAAATATTTTCCTCTTGGGATATATGCAATCTCAATGATTTTCTTGTTTAGCCACACTCCACCTTGTGTGGATTTTCACATGGAATTGTAGGAGTTTGCTTGTTTTGGATTTAGGATTGAAAATTAGTTTTATAATATTTCATATTTTTGAAATACATAAATTTTCCTAAAATTATGTCAAAATCTTCCTATATTTTTGTGTGAATTTGTTTTCACATGGTGTCGTGTTGTTTAGGAAGTAAAGTGTATTGTCAAAATTTTAACTGGTTATATTTTTAATTTTGTTGAAAATGTAAAAATGATCCATAAAACCCTTTCAATTTTTTTGTAAAATTTGTGTGAATTTAGAAGTGGATCCCCTTGCCTTCTTGGATTAGAGGGTATATACATTTTTTCAAAATTGTGAGTTTAATTTTTGAAAAAAAGTTGACAGCCGTTAATGGTAGATGCTAACATTTTTTGTTCTTGGTAAATTATTGAAAAGACAAATTTGGAGTTTCGGGTGTTCGAGATAATATTATTTTGGGGATGTATACTCTTTGATTGGAAAAAAACGTGTTTGGCTATCAGTGTGATTATATTATGCTTCGTTTTCCATGTTATAATTTTTTGGGGAAAATCATAGTTTTAGCATTTAATTAAGGTTTAAATAATAATATATTTTTTGGAGTGGTCTTTCTTCTTCCCTCAACTCCATTAAAATGAAATACATTGTGTTGGTGGATATTTAAGGATAATATGATTAAATTTAAAAGTGTGTCATTCCACATGTTTAACCTATTTTATTCTCTTCACTTGGTTGGGTTATGTGAGCCCAAGATGTAGATTATGCATTGAATCCTTGGTGGGTTGTGTATCCAAGTTATGGTTGTGAAATGAATTCTTATTGGATTATAAATCCATAGTGTATTATACATTAAATGGTGTTGTGAGAACATGTATGACCCTTGTGTGGAGTTTTGTGTCTTGGTCAAGACCCTTGTTTTTGTGTGAGAAAGTATTGCTTGTAGTGTGTCCATGATATTCTCTCTTCATATCTCGAGGGTTGTTTCAAGTTGCATACAAATATATTATGCTTATTGTGGTAATATGGTAGGGAGGTTAGTACATATTCTATGGTTCCCTTTATGAAGATCTATTGGAAGCTTGATTTCTTAGTTTAATATGTTGTTTAGTTTTTATTTACACGTTAATTAAATAAATGTTGTAATCATATATTAATGTATTTAAGCTTGTATTTGATCACAAAATAAACCCTCTCACATTCATTAGATGTGGAGTTGTAATTTTAATATTTATTATATTTTATATTTTGATAGAAAATGCATGTGTAAGTAGCCAATTCTATTTGAGCATTGTAGATGTTGCTATTCATTTTTTGAAAAAATATGTAAAAGTGATATTTTATTTCATGTACAAGTAGATATTATTTGAAACTCTATTTTATGGTTAGTATTCACCCAACTTGCCTTATCATAAATTTATGATTATTTTAATACATCGTTATAGAACAATTAATAGTCTTGTTCTAATGCATTGAATAGTTGAATATGCTCTTAATTAGAAATAAAGAATATTGATGATTTAATCCTAGAGTTGTGTTATCAAAATTAAGGATATTTAGACTTGTATCATTTACTTTCTTATCTATGTTGCATGAAAATATATATGCTCTTAATCATGTTTTAGTGACATGTTAAAGTAGGTTTGTTAACCATGTGAAAAAGAAGCCTTTATAATTAATGATGTCCCTTATTATGTTAAACCAATATTATGATGCTTTAGAATATCATATCCCTTTTGTGTGATTCACTTTCACACAATCCCTTGGGTGTGTGAGTTATAGTTTGTTTGGTATTGTTACCATTTGGCTCACATTGCTTGACAATGTGTGGGGTTTGGACCCTTTTTTACCTTGGTTAGTGTGTTGAATATTGGGGGCTAACCTTTTTTTTGTAGGCTTGATATGAGTCCCTTATTTTTTCTTAGAATCGATTTTGGTGCTTCTAGGTGTCTTGTTGTCCATTCTAGGCCCTATTGACCATCTAAAATCACCTATCTAACATTGAGGTGATTTGACTAGTAATATGGGTGAGTTGAGATAGCCTAGGAAATTCTAAATTAGTAACAAGGGTGATTTAGACTTAACAAGGGTGATTCAAATACAATAGACACTTTTAAACCTTTAAAAAAAAGAGTCTAAACTAAATTTGTTCATTGGGGTCTACCATGAATGTCTATCAACCTAGTTTGTTGGGACTTTATGTACCTTGTTAATTATTCCTCCTTTTGAATTGAGAGTCATGTCTTATATGAGAAAAACTAGTTTATTTTATGACTAAGCGAGGTCTTAGATCTTCCATTCATTCTACTTCTTGAGCTAGTGAACCTATGGTTTGAACGCCATTTTCACATTATTATAGATGTGTCTTATTTGGTTTGAGGGTTGAGACAAAGTACAAATTTCACCTTATTCTTTCCATTTTTTTTTGAGATGATGATGGAAGCCTTGCAACTTATCATCTGTTAGAGAAATCTCTATTGTCTCAATTGTTAATCAAAATGTGTTCATCTTGTGATCATTGTAAGTCTTCCATTAGTGTTATTTTGTGTTAATATTCATTGATCCAATGAGGTCATGCACTTGGTTATATCATAGTGTGCATTAATCATGATATCTTTTTAATTTTTGACTTAATATGTATGAGTGTGAGCTATGACATGTACATGTCATAATTAAATCATAAAAAAATTGTTTATCTATTTTTTATTGTTAATGTTTTGAGTGAAAAACTTGAGACATTATTAAAAAAACAAACAACAACATAATTTGAAAAAAGAATACAACAAAAATAAATTGTCAAACTATATGATTAAAACCCACCTCGATTCCATCACTTAAAAATATACTCTTACTTTTTCAAACAAAATAATAATAAAAATGAAAGTTTTCATTTATATAGGAGGAGCCTCTTTCCTAATATACAGGTTCTTTATTTTCTCTCACTTGTTTAAGCTTTCTTCTAGACAGTTCTAAGCTTCTAAGTATTAAATTATGATTGAAAATTGTCATTTACCCAAAACCTTTATGAATTCTTACTCATTCTTCTTAAAGGGATATTTTCTTTAACCCACACACCTCTCAAATGTGTTTAAAATGAACAACTTCATCATTTATAAATTTAAACCTCTGGGATTTAGAAATTAATTAAATTAATTTATTTAAAATAGATACATCCATAATTTATAAATTTAAATTTTTGGAATATAAAAATCAATTAAAATTTAATTTATGTTTTTTTAATTATTTTGTAATGAAAAATGATAGGCTATTAGAGGTAAGATTATTATATTAGAATTATGTATAACTCACAATATAATATGTTTACTCTAGAAATCCTTTTATGTTGAGGAAGAACTTATGACTTTGGTAGTGGTAATGTACGACTACTCTCATCTCTCTTTTATATATATTGTAATTGCACAAACCTACCTTCTATTTCTACTTCTATTATTTCTCTTACAACAAATAGAAACATAAAATAATTCTCAATTCTCTAAACTTCAATGATTCAATGCTCCTATACAAGTTATAATTGTAAATTTTTCAATGCATTATTGAGTTTTCTTGGGTCTTGAGTGAAGATTACAAACATTATAAGTGAAACTGATACTTGTATAATTCAAATTCTAAATTTATTATTAACATGACTTTGGACGCAGGTGCACCTATGTTGTCATCCTAAAGTACAATGTAGTTGCATTGCCATCTTACCACTCACACAACTGCCCATGCTTGATGTAGTCTATAGTCTTTCCAAACACTTATCTTTACACCTAAAATTTGATCTCTATTTATTTTTTCCCTACATATGTTTTTCAAATCAATTTAAGTTACCAATTATGTACTCATTTAATTAAACTTCTAAGCTCCCAATGGAGATTTAATTAATTAATTACAAGTTTAATTTTAAGAAAAGAATCTAGGTGATCATTGGAGTATAGATGTGATGTGGTAACATGGTTAAAGGGATCTCCTTATCTCCTTTTTTAGTCTTTTCTTAGACTTATAGTCTCCACATTTTTTTTTTTTTTCATCAATCAAGGGTTAGTGCCCTCTCCCTTTATATTAATTCAAAAAGATCAAAATGATTATAATACATTTATTACACTTATTAATACATCTAAATAAAATGATGTTTATGCAAGATCTTCAAGTTTCAAAATAGTCTTATATACACATCTAAATAAGATATCACCACATAAATCAAACACATCATAACCAAATAACATCATAATAATAGGGTAAAAATAAACATCATCATATACAATTAATTAATTAATATTCTTAGCTCTTTATCTCCTTATCTCCTTTTTAATATTACATCTATACAATACAAATTTCATGTTCACAAAATTAGACCTAAATTTGGTGATTTTGACGATAGATCCCACCTCTCAATAATTTTTTATGATGATTATCTATTTGAAATTGCTCTTCATATGTTAAAAAATTGTATCAACAATATATAAATATAACCATATAAACTATTTTTGCTAATTTACCAAAATCTCCCCTTTTAAATATTGTAATTAAATTTTACAATTAAATAATTAAATATGATCTAAATGGGGATATCAAGTTTCCACAATCCATATTGATTATTGCTCAAATGGTTTTTTGGATTCGATTGTGTGATCATTTTTGTATCTTGAAAATTAACGTTTCAGATCACACTGAGTGATTGATCATTAAGATAATCAGAGAGTTGAAGGAGAAAAATAGTGAATTGAAGACCCAAAACTAACTAAAAAGATAAGAGGGAGGAAGGAGGGAAAGAGAGGTTGCACCAAAAACAAGGACAAAAGGAGCTACCAATTAGACCTCATGACCAAAACAATTAAATTTAAAAATAAAAGACACAAGATTAAAAGAATGAGATGGATGAATGAATGTAAGACAACACAAATTAATTATTTAAAAATCCTATGAAATGAGAAACACAAAAGAAGAAAGTTCTAAATTTTTTATATATAGAGACAAGTGATAAAAGAGAAATAATCAATTGATCTTAATTGATTCATGAGTAGGCTGAAAATTTCTTCTAAAACCTATAATCATAGATTATAAGATTCATTTTAATTATTCACGGATAGTTTAAATTTGTTTGATATTGAATAAGAATTTAACAAAATAACATTTTTCCTAGAGTAGTTTAAGCTCGTTTGTTTTAATTATAAATAAATAAAGACTATTTTCTTAATCTAAAAAACTACAAATATAATGAAATATAGGAGATAATAAAGTGAAATTTTTATCAAAATTTTCTGAAATTCATTTTAATTATTTTTGAATAACTTTATTTTGTTGTTACAATTATATATAGGTACTTTTTATCAATAATTAAATTATCATACAATCGAATCTAAAAAACCATTCCAACAATAATAATCTAAATATGACTATCTAAATTTCTGACCATCAAATTTAAGCGGAGGTCAAAATAATAAAAAAAATAATCCAGCACTCAACTTTCGTGGGAAGGATAATATCAATTCGCACATTTCCATTTGCCAAATTATTTTAATCCGTCGCTATCAGACTCCCACAATGTCCATATTGGAGTGGAAGAGGTGATCCACGTCTTCCCTCTAAAAAGACGCGAATTTTATTTCTCCGCACGGATTTTTGTTTTTGCTACTTTGTCGGTGCGGTTGGGAATTTGTGAAGTATTTCGTATTGCGGGATGGCGTAGAACATAATGACTCCTGCAACACCTTTGAATGGTGGTTGTAAATTTATACCAACCGAAATTCCTTTTCCATCGCCATTTCAAGAGCTCTCTCTTCGCACCAATTCGTCAAACCTGTCCTCATCTTATTTAATAACCACTGCAATAATAATGACAAGAACAATATTTGGATAATAATTCAGCTAAGAGTGCTAGCACTCATGGGCTTCTGCCCTGCACAGGTTTAGAAGGAGAAGGTTCTCACTCAAATGCCCGTCGACTGCTGACTTTATATATATATGCACCACACCGACCACAACTGATATTAGTGGGATTTAAGCTACCAATTAGCGTCATTGTTGACCATGGGAAAAATACATGAAGAAAATGATTGTTGGTCATGGTTCAGGGGTTCCAAGTCTAAATCAAGGACAGTTGACACAGAGCTGGACCCAGTTCTGCTGGTGCCTGGAATTGGAGGGTCAATTCTAAACGCAGTGAGTGACAAGGATGGAAGCTCGGAACGAGTGTGGGTGAGAATGTTTATGGCCTCTTGCGAGTTCAAGAAGAAGCTCTGGTCTGTTTACAATCCTTTAACAGGTGAATTGATAATTTAAACTTATCTCTCAGCATTTGATATCAATTTTGAAATCCCCATTTCATATAACAGTTCAGAGGCTAGTAAATGGTTTTGTAATTATCAAGTGGGGATTTTGTTATTCTTTTTATCTGTACGTAATAGTGTACTGAATATCCTACAATTTGAGTTAGTAAATCTTGCTCTGAATTCTGGAAACTTTTTTCACCAGGTTTAGTTGGATATGCCAGGTTCAGTTTCCTTCTTAACTTGGGACAGAGGTTCTAACTTAGGGGCACAAAAGTCGAACAATATATTAGTTAAATGGACAGAAAGTTACCCTGTAGATCTCCAGGTCTCCGACGCCAATTTAGCTCCGGCTTACCTGGGACCTAAAGAAAGACCTACTCTAAGTGCAAGTGGACTTGCGAGGTTGAGGTTACTTTAGAAACAACCTTTAGCTTGATATTTTACTATTCTCTAGTGAGCACTGAGGGGTAAGATACTTCCGGAAACCTTTCCCCAGATTCCAGCCATTTTTAGCCTATACGCTTTTCCCTGTTTATTTTAAGCCCAAAATTTGTTGGAAAAGTTGTCTCATGCCGGAAAATATTATTCAGTAAAAACCATTCTTCTCATTACAGCAAAGCACTTTCAATTGGCATAAGTGCGTATTCCCTATTGACGAACGCACTGCACCTCTTAACGTTGCTGGTGGTAGTCTAGGAGATTATAAGTTTACCACTCCGAAGTTCCGTTAACTAGATTATTCCTTAAATTTCCAATAGGAGTAGTTTGGAAAGTTCAAGATACTATTCATAAGGGGCTCAAAAACTTTCCTCCATTTCCTATGTTATACCTCCACCTTTTCTTTAACGTGTACTATTAAGTTTCTTCTGCTTCTTACCTAATCGAGCCCTCGTTCAATATCACATTGCTAATCTTTCAAAGACTAGTTTCCAATTGTTGGTGCAACATATTTTGGCCAGTTTTATAGAACATAGATCAATTACTTGTAAATCTGATTCCACCTCACCATAGGCCAAACCATTATTCTTGGTGATGCACTTAGAATTGGTTGATTTTGTTGGTCCTCTCTCAAGTGGAGGTTTAAGCTTTTTGCCATAGAATATGCCTTACTGGGATTTGAGTATGGATCAATTACTTGCAAATGTAAATCAGTGTTCCACGGGTTTCGGGGATGGGGACGGGGGACTAGGGGGACGCGTTTCAGGGACGCGGGGACGGGGGGTCTAAGTTTGGGGCGGCGGGGGGACAGCAGGGGGACGGCGGTGGGGGGGCGGCAGGGAGCTGAAATACATATAGTACTTGAAAAAATAGTTATAAAAAGATGTATAAGTATAAGAATTATAGATCTTGGAGACAACTAGGAGTCCCCTAGATGTCTTGAGGACACCCCAGCATCCTCGCAGTCCTAGTGGCGTCTTGGAGACAGCGACACTGGTGGTGGGATGGTGGCGCTGGTGGTGGGCTGGTAGGGGGACGTCCCCCAAGTCCCCAAGTCTCTGAGACGTCCCCCTCTAGGAAACGCGGGTTTTTTTGGGGGGGGCACGTCCCCGTGGAACACTGAATTGTAAATCCGCCGAAAACATCGAGCCAGGGTGCTTGGTGAGAAGCAAACTAGATATGGTGGGTTTTCCATCCTATCCAAACTGTTTGGTTTGCAATGTACATATCACCATCTAAGACAAAATGTCCCTAAGCATAATTCGGCTGAACTTTTAATATGGTTAACATTTGGGGAATTTGTATTCAAGCTTTACCAATGGAGAATCAAGACCCCAAGTTCTAAGTCAATCTGTCTACAATTTTCATCCCTCTCTTGTATTAATATTGCTTCACAGCTTTGCATATTCAGCTGATTTCTTGGTATTTCTAGGTTAGGGCCTACATTACCCAAGAGAAATAAAATGAACATAATGAACAAAAAATATCCGTTTCCAAACGATTGAATCAAACATTTGTTGATTTCTGTAGTTGATTTCTGGCGCATGTATGTAATTGTAGTTCAGTACATTCCTTCCAGTAACAAATGCAATAGACCAAACAATGGAAATTGCTCTATTTTTCTTCCCATAAAACTGACAGTACAAAACTAAGTACAGTAGGATCTATTACTCCTAGTTGGTTGAATGTATATAATAGGCAGTTTCTGACAGGATTCGTTAAACAAGTCTGTAAATCAAAGTTCAAATTAACATTCAATATAACGTGCTTTTTGATTTCTGTTAAATTACACGAGGATTTTCTTTAAGGATGTAATGTCCCAAATTCTCCTACAAGCTGTTATTGACTACGAACTGTAGGCACATCAAAAGAAACCCTATTTTATGGCTGCGGCTGGTTCAAATATAATAATCAGCATGAATTAAAGACCTTGTTTACTTGATATTAATCTTTCTTTACTAACTGCAATTCCCTTAAAAGGCCCATCACTCCCTTTTATTTTAAAATCAACCTTTACAAGCTGCATTTTTTATAAGACAGGGAAGATGTTCAAACTTTGAAATTAGTATGGACCCCTTTATGAATTGGAATAGTAGCACAAAACAAAGAATATGTCAGAATTTGTCTTGTATGGCAGCTCCAACACAAGAGGTGTTTACTTAAAAATGTTAAAGCAAACTCAAACCTCCTTCAAATAAGTTACGGTTATGACAGAAACTGCAGATGTCAGAGATTGTCTCTAGTTTATAACAATTTTAATCTCTCAACACAATATCCAACCAAGCATGTCATCTATCCAGCAATACTTGTCAAAAATAATATTAAATACTATGCCATCAAAAGTTAGGACTGTCTCTCAAATGATAGATAATGCTTTTTGTAGTGGCTAGATCGTTGTTAATATATATGCTGATTGATATAAAGTGAAGTCATAAAGTTGCAACGGACAATTGTTAATATGGAATGCATATGTTAGAGATTAATATATCGTTGCAATTACAGATATAAATCGCCGAGTCTTACAGACACACAAAGTCATCGTAACACATGGTTAACTATCCAGCGATTATTTAACAATCACGAACTGAGATAATTCAATATATTTTGATGTGTAGATTGCTTTGTACAATAAACTCTTAAAATACCAAATATGATCTTTCAATATAGATATAACAAAGATTTCACAATGACATCAATTTGTTTCTCAACATGAAGCTCATATGCAATCCTTGGGTGAGATTGCCCAAATTTGAATCAGGGTTTTCGTCTGCCAATTTCAGACTTAGAGGGGTTTTGTCCTATAGTTAATTGAACCAAAGTCCAATGCTCCAACAAGGAGTAGAAATCAGATAATAAAAATGTTTCTCCATATTGTTCCCTTCTCCTTGTTTGGTGTCTCTTATATATCTTTTTTCCTTCAATAATCATGATTCTTCACATGCCCCTTGATTTTTTAATTAAATTAAACTTTAATTTTATATTTATTTATTTATTTTCATATATTTTAATTTATTATTATTATTATTATAAATTGTAATCTCATTTCCAAAAGGGGACATTACAAAGGATTTTACAAGCAGGGTGAGGTAATCTAATCTTTTTGAAAATGTTTATTTAGGCTGCTTTATTTTATTAGATGTTTAGAATAGTTTTATTTAAAGTTCCTTTTTTTCTACTTTTTTGTAGCTTTTTTGGGATAAACTATTAGTATTTGTTGGTTGACAGATTTGTCTTTTTAAAGATTAACTCAATATGACTCTATAGTGCCCAAAAATAAAGACAAATAAGCAACAAACAGTTGGAGAGATCACCATTTCATTGGTGATCTTCCTCTGAATTTTAACAAGGTACAGCTCCCTCTTATCGTACGTTTTGATTTTTAAGAGTATGTTTTTGACCAGAAAACAGAAAAGGCAAAACTAACATTGGTTCATAGCCATGATACCAATGCAACAAGACTTGAAACAAAATTACTAATACTTCAACACGAAGATTGGAGTATCAACAACAAATAAACGATCATTCAGATTGAGCCTCACTCGATTCCAGAAAGGAATAATGTAATGTAAAGAAGCATCCAATTTACAAGGGAAAGAACATCCACACATTTATCTACGTTCAAAGGCTTATGCATAAACATTAACATTACATCCAAATCTCCAATGTTCACAGACAATGAATAACTTGAGAATGAGTGAGTTACAGTGACCCTTCTTTATTACTTTCCCTTAAATCACAGTGTAATCAGGAATAAAGTTTTGGACGCTCCCAGTGTCTTTTGATTGCATATTTATAGATCTCCTTTCTTGAGACCGTTTCGGTTTTCGTAACTGTCACCTTTGAAATGAGTGGTTTATAACCTCCATCAAGATCTTTTCTCGCGAATACCTCGAGTATTTATGATCTCTTTGAAATATCATGATTACATGATTTGCATCAAGTTGGGTATAGTAAGCTAATATATCACCGCTCTGTGTATGTAAGCCTCGTGGCTCTCCATACATCTGAAAAACCTACAACTTCTAACCTTTGCATTTAATTACACCTTCGCTGTGATCCTATGTGTGTGAGAGGATTAATTGAAAGATTTTACACCAAAGCCAAAGCTTATTTAGCCAGAAATCTGTTAACTTCATCACATCGTTCGCTGTTCCATATTAATTTGAATCATTTTGGCAGCGTCCTTGCCCAATAACTTTTGCCGAGGAAATCTCCTCATGGCTTATTTCTTGGATATGACAACCATTTCTTTCTTCTATAAATTCAAAGGGGCTGCATTTCATTTTTCACATCTCAATCTTACTGTCAAAATGTTGAGCACTTTGAGTGATGCAACCTCAAAAGGAGATTTCCTCATCATCAAAGGTATGGAGTGCAGCTCAGTGCGGTGGCTGGTGGCTGACTAGTTGAGAGAGTTTTTCCTCATACAGAATGATGTTGAAGGAGTGATCAGGAGAATCATAGGGGAGAATTTCCTGGTGCAAGTTCATGTCCATAACTCTGCACTCTTGGAGCAGTTTGTATACAACATAATCCGAACTTTTGGCAAATTCGAATGGGGTGCTAGAGCTGTCAAAAGACTAGTGAGGCCAGTGTCTTGAGGCCATTTTGGTTTTCGTAACTGTCACCTTTGAAATGAGTGGTTTATAACCTCCATCAAGATCTTTTCTCGCGAATACCTTGAGTATTTATGACCCCTTTGAAATATCATGATTACATGATCTGCATCAAGTTGGGTATAGTAAGCTAATATATCACCGCTCCGTGTATGTAAGCCTCGTGGCTCTCCATACATCTGAAAAACCTACAACTTCTAACCTTTGCATTTAATTACACCTTCGCTGTGATCCTATGTGTGTGAGAGGATTAATTGAAAGATTTTACACCAAAGCCAAAGCTTATTCAGCCAGAAATCTGTTAACTTCATCACATCGTTCGCTGTTCCATATTAATTTGAATCATTTTGGTAGTGTCCTTGCCCAATTACTTTTGCCGAGGAAATCTCCTCATGGCTTATTTCTTGGATATGACAACCATTTCTTTCTTCTATAAATTCAAAGGGGCTGCATTTCATTTTTCACATCTCAATCTTACTGTCAAAATGTTGAGCACTTTGAGTGATGCAACCTCAGAAGGAGATTTCCTCATCATTGAAGTTATGGAGTGTAGCTCAGTGCGGTGGCTGGTGGCTGACTAGTTTAGAGAGTTTTTCCTCATACAGAATGATGTTGAAGGAGTGATCAGGATTAATCATAGGGGAGAATTTCCTGGTGCAAGTTCATGTCCATAACTCTGCACTCTTGGAGCAGTTCGTATACAACATAATCCGAACTTTTCGGCAAATTCAAATGGGGTGCTAGAGCTGTCAAAAGACTGGTGAGGCCGATGTACATAGCCAATGTTGAATCCGCCTTGAGACGTTTGAGTGAATATCTGTGAGAAGGCCTGGTTTGGACACCATCTGCATTGCTACTGCCCTTAGGAAGGAAGAAATCAAACAAGCTGTTACTCTCTTGCGTGCTGGGCTCGAGAGGAATATGATGGAAACTTTTGCTTACTATGTAGAGTTTTATAAAAACTTGTTCTCTCCTGCACAGATTGAGAGGATTCAGGAGGTTGTGGAGGGAATCTGCATCCTGATTTTCACTCTCTGTGCATGAAAATTTTGTAATCGTTTCTCCTAATATAATAAAATATATCCATTTTTTTGCTTCTAAGTTCAACCACTTCCTGTAATGTGATGAATTTTGATTACTCAATAATTTTTGGTTCCGTTTTGATGTTCATTCTGTAATGCATTATTTCCATTTTCTGCACTACTTTCTTTAGCTCAGTATAAGTGGAACCAATGTCGGGTCTCGATGAGGTTTTGAGAACCTTGTCGGAATTCGACAAGGTTTAGAAAACCTTGTCATTTTTCGCTTACCTGCCTTTCTCTAAGGCATAATCTTAGGGAATTCTGAAAGCCTCGGCGATCTCTGAAAAAAGGGCTTAAAAACCGATAAAATGCTGCCACTTAAAACTTTTGCCGTTGGAATTAAAATGGATTGTCTAAACCTTGTCGGGAACTGATAACAGCTTCGAAACCTTTTAAAAGCTCCGAAATTGTGTTAGCTTTGTTTGTAATCTAACTCCATCTTCCCTTTGTTGGTGTTTGCCAAAGTTGCGAGAACCATTTTGGGCTCCAACGTAGTTTTCAGAACTTTATAGAGAACCGACTCAAAGGTAAACTCTTAGGTATAACTTCAAAATGTCAGACAAAAATAGGGTTATGGCAACCTAAGTGGGACACGACATAGGTTTGAAAACCTTAGGAAGAAAACGCTTAAAATCAAAGCAAAAAATTTATTTGGGGTGAACTCGGTTGTAGGAGAATGACAAAACCGTGGTAACATTATTTTAAATCCCTAAAATCTATATTCTTTGTAACCTATAAATAAGTGCTTTGAACACAAGATGTTGAAAATGATGATTGATGCTATGCTTATGCTGCCAAAATTGTTAATCAGGTTGGTTCATTGTGTTTGTAATTTCATTGATTAGATTGAAAATGACTAAAAGTGTCAAGCTTTGTATTGATGTCATTTATTCATGTAGGTTGTAACTTTGCATGCAAACTAGTTATATAGTTTTTGAAATCATGTGTTGTGTCATGTTGAAGTAGTTTTTATTCCTTTCAATCTTGTTTGTATCTAATTTCTGGTCTCTGTTTTAGCCAGTAGGAAGGTGTTGTTTGTGCTTTTAGAGTAATTTGCATTCATTTGTAATATCTATAAAATATTTCTTGTGAGCCACGACTTTTATTAGTCTAGTGTGTGTATCCAAGGCAAAAATATAGTCAATTATTCATTTCATCAATACAGAACCCTCAAGTGTTGAAATTTGTATATCTTGTCTATAGTTTGGTGTCTAGGACCAATTTAGCTTAGCGTTTAGGTCTAGTTTAGATCTTAGGGAGCTCCCCCTCACAATTTGAAGAGAGGTTTATCCTCACAAATTGTTCTGTTTTGTGTTGTCTTGCAAAACACATTAAAATGATAACAAGCTGAAAGGACAATTGGCAAGCAAATCTAATTGATAACCATTTCCATCACTGGTCATGAGATATGCCATCTTGTAGCATATTGCATGGATACATATATCATTGTGGAGTTATTCTATGTGCAAATTAGAAGCTATAAAACCATTATCAATGTGTGTGTGTGTGTTGTCAAAGAAAATATGCAAGCTCATTGATATATAAAAATAACTTGCTAGAGAGGGATGTAATGTCCCCAATTTAGCCCTACGCTCTTCATTTGGATTTAGCCTATTTCTGGAAACTCGTAGGCTAAGCAGAAGTTCGAATCAGGGTTTCCAAACTTCTTGGAGGATGTTTTCGTCTTTTTGCGGAGTCTTCTTTTGGAATTGTTGAACTTGGATTGCGGATTCCTTCTGGGTTTTCTGAGAGCTTCGCGTTGGTGGTTTCAGTTCGACATTCTGAGCAATTACATGAATTTACTATTTTTAGTAAATTCTATTTTTAGCAGTTGACTTGTTGACTCCTAATTAGTTGGCTCCACTTTGGCAGTCTGTTCAGACGGTATGGTTGAATTTGGCTTCTGATGCATTTCCATGGTGATATAAGATATTTTATATTATAATGTTATAATTTAACATTATAATTCCTTGTTCTAGCATCATGAATTAATATTGTCTTTAAAAGGGGGACATTGAAGGGTATTTTCACATGGAGGAAATATTTTAATATTTCTAAAGCCAAATATTGCTCAAGGAGTTTGGATGCCAACTTTGGGTGAGCCAAATATTTTATTTAAAAAGTGAAATTTATCTTCTTAAGCAAGTACGCCATCCTAAGGGTGAAGACAAAAGACAAGTCAATGACCTAAAAGAATCTTTGAGGTGGCGCCCTTCTTGGAGGTTTCTAGAAAGCTCTTCTGAAGTTATAAATTGGAGCTCTGGGTCCTCATTTTGTCATCTGATGAATTTGCAAAGTTATGCTGCCGGATTGGCTTTGGGATTGCTTCGAGGAATGTAAGCCTCCTAGCTTGGCTCTTCTTCTTGCTTGAAAGACACAACTAGTTGAGAGGTTTAGTTGTAGTTGGTTTCCTTTCATTGTAGTTGGTTCTTCTCACATTCTGTAGTTGAGTTATTGTATTTTCTGTCAATTTTAGAGTTGCTGGTTTGTATGGCTGTAGGTTGTTTTTACTCACAACTCAAGAAACAGAAA
This sequence comes from Sequoia sempervirens, assembly GCA_007258455.2. NCBI lineage: Eukaryota > Viridiplantae > Streptophyta > Pinopsida > Cupressales > Cupressaceae > Sequoia > Sequoia sempervirens. The sequence continues at coordinate 29,881 of VDFB02264089.1, read as the reverse complement.
TAATATTGTTCTGGGTACTGTTCCAATCTATTTTCCTATGTAGGGCGACCATATGTGCAAGTTTCCAGAATTTTATTTGAAGTCTATGAATTATCTAAAGTAAATCGCCCTTGCTTGCAGGCAATTTCACTTTGTAAGTGCTTTGGAAGTCATGCAAAATAAATAGGGGTCTTTGTGAGAAGTTTTTGTGATCCATCTTCTTTGTCATCATCGTTAGAATGTTTTGCAACTGATTTCAAGTTAAATGAGTGAGTATTGAGAGAGATATGAGCATTTAAGTGAGTTCTGGAGTTGCTGTTTTCACCATTCTTACTGCAGATCTGTCATATCAGACTTAGTAAAATTATTAATAGGGCTGGGATTGTCTGTCTTAGTCATATTAATCATTCTGGAGTAGATCTACAATTCAGCAGTGTGATTATCACTCTAATCCATCGTGCTTGCAGGAGATTTATTACATTGTAAGGCTGTTAGTAGTACTAACCAGCCAATATTCACATTTGTAAGCTCTTTATTATATTTCCCACATTTTGTGGAAGAGACTGATCCTTGCTCAGTCTATTGTATCTACTTTTTAGTTGCTCCGTCATATGATAGTGCCTATCCATCTTGGATAGGAGTGCACATTCTTGACGTCGAGTTACTTCAGCATTCTCGCTTATTTTCCTTAATTGCATTGTAATCCTTAGCATCTCCGTCATATGGTAGCTCCAATTCCATCTTGGGTTGGAAAGCACATTCTTGACGTCGAGTTATTTCAGCTTATTAGTTGGTAGGGATCCTCTGACCACATGCTCGTCGTTCGCCGGCGCATTCTTGGTTAGAGTTCTTTGTATCAGCATTTCTTTAAGATCCTCTGACCAATGCTCACACCTTTCCCACGTCGGGATCTTGGTGTTCATTCTGGTTAGAGTTGCTTTCAGCATCGTTTTGGTTTAGAGCTAACCTTAACGGGTGCATGTTGTTGTAATTGCATTCAAAAAATTGAAAAAATTTGGCTCGGAATATTTCAAGGGAACACCAGTTTGTCTCTGATAATATTCTTAACAAAGTCAGAGAGAACCTGGGAAGTCAAGAATTTTCTAATAACCATCTCACAGAGCCTCATGATGGAATTAATGAAAGAATCTGAGACAGCAATATCATAAAAGCTTTCTGAGAAGCAAATGTCTCATCTCAGTCATATTGGGTCATCATGTTGGTACAAAATCTAATAACATTGCCAATATTATGCAACATAGGCTTATAGATGGTGGCATTGTGCAATTTTGTCATATCCCTGCCCTAGCTGGGCCGGCTCAGCAAAAAAGAAAAAAGTGTTTTTAAACACTAACAAACATATACATATATATAATTTTTATTTTTTATTTTTTTGGCAGACCTAGACTTTCTTTTGGGTGCCAAGATTAATAATTTAATATAAATTTAAAAGTAATAATATTTCTTATTTGGGCCGACCTAGATTTTTCTTTTTGGGTGCCAACTTCAAATCAAATAGGTATAAATGTGATTCTGCTGGCTGGGCAAAATCATTTGGAAGTTTTGGCATGATTTTTGGAATTATTTTTGAAGGTGTGACTACTGGGACACAAACCCTAGCAGGCATCAAGGTCAGCATGAAACCCTTGGCCTTAGCTTGCCAATTCTTCTTGCCCTAGTGCATTTTTCTGCCTGCAAGTTTAGTCCTATAGCTTAATAAAGGTCTGATTTGCCTTGGTCGCCATTGCTAGGGTTTCCAGGTTATTCCAAGCGCCACAGGAGAAGGGGTCTGTCAAACTTCAGTGGTGATTCTAACGGCTGTGCTTGCAAACTGAAGGTCTGATCACCACTTTTTGGAGCTGCAGACTTGGGACTGTTCATCATTATCTGGGCTTGGAAATCAAGGACTGAAAGGCTGTTCGCCCAGGATTGCTGCAGATCTGTGGTCTGTAGAGGGTGCACCCCAATACGTAGTGGGAGCTAGTGGAAGTTAGTGACATTACTTACCTCATTGGTCTTCACCCAAGCTGGTTACCAGGTCTAAACAGGGGTGCTGGTCCGAACTGTTACAGGCCGTCATTCTTATACTCAGCTGACATCTACTGTGACATACCTTCCAAACAGCAGACACCTCCATCTCTCTCAAATGGTTGATGGTCATCAATGAGCTGTATGGTGAACATTATGTAAGCAATTAAGGACTGTTTAATGCCCTGTAATCAGATCTACATTTGTTTATGGTGTATTTGATGTCTCAGTTATGAATCTTCAGATTTGTTATGTAAAGATGATGTTTATCAGTTAATGCTAATTTTTGAGCAGCATACCTATTGCAAACATCAGTTAATGTGTTTGGAAAGAAAATTAAAAAAAAAGAAATTCTGTGTGTTTCCATTATAATTGCCCGAGCTAACCACGAAACCCTAGACCTAAGGGAAGGGGACATTTCAAATTTTGCATTGATTTTTGTGGGAAGGAGTCCATGGGAGTTTTAGATATCTATATATCATATCCATAAAGGAACTTATCCAAGTGTAAACAATATAAAATGAAAAAGTAAAAACTGGTTAGTCTTCCAATGTTGAAGTGCAGAGATTTAATTTTTGCTGACATTATTAGTGAAAATCAGGTAGAGAGAGAGAGGATGTGTAACAACCTTTCCAGACTACAGTTTAAAATTTTCAACTGACAACTAACTTTCAGCTGAACTGCAACTAACTAGTTTCGGAACTAGGGTTTCCAAATTTTTCCATCTAATTCAAACATGCAACTATTTTTTGAATTTTCAGTTTCAGCTTACATGTATTATTCAATAGTTTTCCACCAACTGTTCATGGGAGATTAATTAACTAAATAACTGCCAAACTAGGGTTTTCCCAAAATAAAGATAATCACTCTAAAAAGAGAATAATTACTAGGGCACGATTAACCAATTCGCATCTTTCTCTTACTTATAAAAACTAGGGCTTCATTTGCAGCTAAAAGAGAATTCAATTCAGATGTCGTTACATAACTTTTAATTTCATTTTCAGTTGAAAGGAACTATTATTAGGAAATTGCAGAAGGATAATAATGACCTTTCTTTGCTTCCAGAAGATAACAAATAATTACTACAGCTATGAAACAATTATACAGCTGAATAAATTCAAGTAACTATCTCACTAAGTATCTGAGAATCTTACAATAATCATTAACATAAAAGAACAGCATTCATGGCATAGATGAAAATAGAAATTCAATTAGCATTGCATGTACCTGGATTTACGAGAGAGGAAGAAATACATTTGACATCATCTCCATACTGTCATACTTGGAAATCTTTATCGAGGGAAAAAGAATTATCATCAGGGGCCTTACCGCCCAACCAAGACCTACTGGTCTCCCGAGTTTCTTCAACTGAAGAACCCGCCCTTCACGAGGGTAATCAACATGGATCAATTTATCATCATGTCTCTGAGCCTGGTGTCCATGAACCTATACTGCTGGTCGATCCCTCTTCTGTAGGTTCCTCCTAACCAGAAGGATCATTCTGACCAAAGTATATCTGGAACATGAAAGCTGACTTTGCCGAACTGGCATCTACCTTGGCCAAGGATTTTAATTGCTTTATGGCACCACTGTGTCGATTACTCTGACACTACTGTGTCGATGCCTTTGACACTACTGTGCTGACTTCTTTGGTGCTACTGTGCCGTCAGCAATCACCCTTGCTCAACATGACAACTCTTAGATTAAGTTTCTTATTTCTTGCATCATTAAGAAGTATCAATCTTCCCTATGGTTCATAACTTAGGAATTGATTGTTAATATCTTATCATAAATAATATGCTTTCATCTTAAAAGAAAGAGAGGGAGATTAGGTACATAAGCTTTCTCTTCTTATCATATTCGGTTAGATCTTAACCATCGCGAAAATGTATTAGGATGAATTCAGCTAGACACAATCCAAATCTTAATTAGATTTTAAGTATTTCCAAAGGAATTCCCAAAACAATCAGGGAAGTAAAGACAGGTCTAAACACAGACAGCAGATAAGAAAAACAAGGATTAGGTTCCATCACTCAAATGACTACAATTCAACTGATATAAATTAAAGGAAGAAAAGTATTTTGAGTTAGTCTAGTAACAAGAAGATGTACGATTCCAGACTGGTGACACTAGCCAGCGGCAACAAAATTACATGTTTAGATTTATTTATCGATATCTAACAAAGAGAAGGTTAAACCCGTTACTTGCGTGAGTAAAGAAGTTGGATATTGAATACAATGCTCTTCACTTCGGTCTTCAAGAGAGCACCGACGCTTCTAGATGAGAATGAAGACCCAGGCGTGATATATCAACTCCACTCCTCTGGTTTGACGACATGTAGACCAAAACTCCAATCGCAAATGATTTCCAATAACAACTCAAAGATCTTGGCATGTTAAAGTTATACTCTTACCAGACCGAACTACTTGAGACGGTGCAGATTTTGAACATGGCAGAGAAGATTTTTCTAAGAGTTTTCCAAGAAGACTGGGTTATTCACAGAATTCAGGTGACCCTGTTAGCCATAAAAGTGACTGACAAATTTGGAACAAAGCTCTTATCAGTTGAGTTTAGAAAGGAAAAAGGAATCCCATACCAATTTAAATGTTTCTGAACCAGGTTTGAGATTAAGCAAGTTTCCAGTTCACTACCGAATAACCACAATTATGAAAATGTTTCCAAGGTTGGAAATTCGAATGGAGGTAATGCTTCTCAATTTGGATGAATTGATTTCAGAAAATTGATGGTTAAGGTTACAGGATGCCCTAGACGGAGTCTAACTCAAAAACAGAGTAAAATAAAGATTCAATTCAACAACATGACTCTACATCTTGCAGGAGACGAAAATAATATAGCCGTAGACATAGTCTGAACACACCAATTATAATGGTTTCTCATAACCAGACTTTACCAGAGCAAGGACGTTCTTAACTTTAACAGAAAGAATTTTTAATGAAAACTCGTGAATAACATTCCAAACAAATTTCAAAGATAATATCAACTAATTGTTCTCAACGTGCCTGGTCACTCGTCTGAAGCTTGGCTATGTAGAGAATCCCTTGCTATCTACTGGTCGCTCAAAACAACGCCTACAGCTTCATTGATATACCCAGATTGTCATTCGACTCCTCCTCGGCTTGATTCAAGCTGGTTTTTCCCACGCTGGACCAGACGATGATGGGACTCCATTGGATGAATTTGTCAGGAACTGACGGAGAAGACGAAAATTAAAATAAATAAATGGATCCCAATCCTTGGCGGAAGATTTATAATGGTACTTCAACAGACAGAGAAGAGTTTTGTTTTTCCCAAAAATCCTGAGATAAAGAATGAAGACGAGAGAATTTTCCCCCGTGATCCCCCCCCCCTTTTTTTTTTCAAAAGACTGACCATCGATATATGAGTTTGTCCTTCCCCCTCCATTCTGGAATCTATTGAGACGTCTTGAATTCCCGGCGTTACAAAAATGGAGTGGCTGGGTGCTCTGCCTCTGCAAGACCGACGACATTAACCCACATGACTCAAAATTTGAATGAGACGTTACAAGAGATTTGTTATCAATTTTCTTCTATTTATTTATAGAAGCACTTTATTAATGTATTGCTTTAAATTCCTTCGGTTTCATTAAGGAGTGCTCTACTAACAAACCCGACGGCTCACTCCCACACATAATCAAGCCTCAATATAATATTTATCAAATTTTATTATTTAATTTCTTTTGCTTTATTAATAGCAAATCTCTTCTTTTTCTTATAATTAAAATATCTTTGATAAGTATTTCTTTTAATTTCGACTTACAAATCAATATTTATTATTTAGACCAAGGCCAAGGTTATGTTGTTGCATTGTCATACACTACCCAGAGTTTGATGACAAATAGATCCTTGTCAACTACGTCCTCTCCTTGATGATAATCCCCTTTTCCCTTCAAGTGTTGTCGATCCTGCAACCACTTGACCAAAGAACTAGGGTTAGACCATTCTTGATGTAAAATTCAATATTTACAAATATATCATCATCATTATCAACAAATAAAATAATCATTCATATTCACATTTATAGTTGCCACAAATAAAACATTTTTTTTTTTTTAATCATTTATTCCATGTTCACATGAAAAACAGTTATTTGCAACCACATTAACGTTCATGGTTCCTTTATCTCAAACCTATCAAGTCTTAGGGAATGTAACAGGATGGGAGCTATTAATGTGGACCAAAATAGATCAGTATCTTTCAATAAAGAAAGCAAGACAAGGAGACCCCAAAAGGAAGATAACTACCTCTATGTGTTAAGACCTGCAAAGTGGAGGTCGCTAACATGACAATCTAGGGACTTGCACCTTGAGGCATATGGGTATGCTGCATATATATTAGTAGCTTGTGTTAAAGAAAGCAACACAAAGAGACCCACAAAGCATGATTTAACTCTTAAGTGGTAATAATTGAGAAGAGCTCACTAACATGAAAATCTGGGTACTTGCATCTTGAAGCTTTCTATCAGATTGATGGAGCTTTTTTTGGGAAGAATGCTTTGTAAATGGTAAACATTACTTGACAATCAGTCATTATCAGTGTGGGATTATCACAAACAACACCAATGCACATATAAGAGAAGAGAATGTATTAACGTGGAACGGAATCCTTCAATTACTTGCAACTAAGAACATGTTGGCCACAAAAGTCTCATTTAAATATCTTTTGAAATCAAGCATGTCTTTAAATGAGTATTCTTAGAATGATATTAGAAACTATCCTCTTATATAAGAGTCAGTATGTAGATACTATCAACTTCATGGTTTTGATTTGAACCTCCACAAGATTAATTTGTTAACTAGAAGTCTAGAACGTCACTTCAGTGGCTACATCAATTGGTGATAAATAAAGTTTACTTGTAAATCCAACAACTAAAGATTCTAACACTTTTTTAATTTTTTAGAGGACATGACTAAAAATAAAAATATTTGTTGCATCTATTTACTTGTTTTTGCCATGATAGTTATAATTGGTAGAACTGACACAGATTTAAGTTTGTTCTCTTTCAACTTGTTATTTTTCCTCCCTTTTGGATATTTTTTTGACCATTTTATCACTTATTTCTTCCCAGGATATGCGGAATCTTTGGATCCCAATATTAGAATTGAAGTTCCAGATAATGACAGTGGTCTTTTTGCAATTGACATGCTAGATCCTTCATGGGTGGGTTGTGCATCTTTATCATTCATATAACTTTAAAGAATTTCCATTTTTTCTGACCATTGAAGCAGCATAAAAAAGTGAGTCGAGTATAAAAGAGTATACAAAATATATTTGTCTTATAAATTTAGGTTTTTTGGCACCTTATTTGGCTATGCATTCAAGTTCTTGGTCTTAGTTTCATGTATTATTTGATAAAATTTTAGTTGTGATTTGTGCTTTGAAGGTTGATGGTTTGTAAACCAAGAAAAAATCAGTGCCAACAAAACAACAGTTGATATTAAAATATGCCTTATTTTCAATGTATATCCAAATAAGTAATTCCTAACTTTGTTGGCCTTAGCTATTCCTCTCACCTTTTTCTTTCTCTTTGTCTAGATATGTATGTTGCTGTGTATCTGGTTCTTGTCTACACCTTGTGGTGTTCCTCTTTTTATTTTTTTGATAGAAGATAAAATATGTATAATTTATAGATAGAAAAGTCTAGTTACAAAAGGCGATAATCCTTAACCAGAAAAATAAAGGATTTGAAGACGAGATGGGCTGCAAGTAGACACTGCTGATACACATCTAGGCACAAGCTTATTTTTCAAGAAAACAACAGTATGATAGCATGAGTACAATATATAAAGAGGATAACATTGATGAAAACAAGGATAACATAAGGACACTAGAAAATTTCATTTAAGAGTAAAATACGTTTTTTGGCTGGGGGTGTGAGGAGGAGGGGGTGTGAGCATTGGCTTACACATTGTAGTTATATTCATTCTGGGCTATAGGATGTCAAACTGTTGAACAGATCATGGGCAGGGCCTGAAGAGATTCTTGGAGCAATCACCTTTATGCACTTGCATGTCCATGCCCGGGGTTTGAGGGTGAAGGATTTGATGTTTGGTTTGGAGGTTTTGCTAGACATCTCTGCTGATTGGTGCTTCAGTTTCTCTGACATATGAATATGCTGGATGGACTCACCCTATGTTTGCAGATTTAGATAATTAGTAAGTTTTTCCTAGCCTTTGTGAAGGTTCTTGAGACATTATGATTGCTGATGAAGACAGTTTGTGAGGATCTTATTAGATTGTCTTGCATTTCGGTATCTATTCTTTGAGTTTCATTTCTTTTGGCTATTTCAAATTTTCAGGTATGGAAGCATTGGTATTATTCAGTACTCCATGCAGATTGGTGTTTGTTTTGCCATTCTCATGTAAGGTGGTTGAATCATTTGCATCAGGAAGGGGAAGATTGGACCTTGGACAATGTATTTCTTGATTTGTGTTTGGAGGCTAGTATTTAGGAGCAAGTGATCAAGGTCTGAGGTAATATTGAGGGGCACATGTATATAGCTATTAGATGCTCTCTCTTTATAGCTAGAAGTTGAGATTGAGAAGATGTGAGTAAGACACAAAGGTTGAATAGGTATAGACACAAAGATAAGTTAAGTAATCATGCACAAAGCCACAACTTCTAACTTAAAGTGAATTTGCAATGCAAAACTTGCAAACTTGTTAAAAGCTATTTAATTTACCTCAATACACATACACAAAGCATGATACACTAAACATAGTTGCATTCAAAGCTACAATGACCAAACTAACACCTATTTCAATACAAAACTTGCAAACTAGCTAAAAGCAATTTAATTTACCTCAATACAGATGCAAAAGGTGTTATAAGCTAAACATGGTATTTACATTCAAAGCTACAAGGACCAACCCAACACCTACTGCAATACAAAGCCTTAGTAAATGTTAAGCAATATTCAACTCATTAAAAATACAATAAAATAGAACATCTCAACAACAATTTGGAAGCAAGATACACATTACTAAATTCAATTGAATAAATGATATTGATTGATCATTAACTGAGTGCCAAGAGCACTTATTTATAATCTTTACAAAGCTATTTCATGAAAAATAAATAAAAAAGCTAATTACAATTTCTATGCCAATAATAAATTGCTTACATGCAAATCAAGCTCATCACAAAATTATTTCCACTAATACTAAACACTAACTCACACAATCTTTAGTTAAACACTTGATAAGGATAACTAGAAATTAACAATAGACCTTCTAGAAGATCATCTATACATAGCTGCTAGAAATAGACTTTTCAAATATTCTCATCTCTTAAAAAATAGACATTTAAAGTAGTGTAGGCTATTTTTAATGTGGGCTAAAAATAGACTTTTCAATAGTTGGATTGGGAGACAATCCTAATGAAGTGCTCTTTTTTGAACATGGCAAATCCTTTGATAAAACCCTAAAACTTCAACAATCTTAGCAACTTGAATTTGAACTTTTCTATCTTGAGTTTACATCAAACCCTAACTGAAAATATGCTCATTTGAGTGCTACGAAACCCTAGAGTGTATGAAACTACACAACTTTGAATGCTATGAATCCTTGAGGTTTGATAGCACATTGTTGTCTTAATTCTTACCATTGACTTTAATTCATCCACCATCACATTTTATATATCTCATACTTTTCTCCATTATCAAACTAACAGTCTTGTATGACATTTTGTTTCTGTATACATATTTTGTTTTTCTATACACACTTTGTTTTTAATTGTCTCACTACACTTTGTAATACTATTGCCCATGTTATTTCCCACAAGCTTTGCAACTTACCCTCATTTATTTCATTTTATCAACATTTTATTTTATTGCTGCCACCTTTTTAAACATTCTCCCCATGTACTTTATTTCTGCACATTCTTCTTCCATACCTTTTTTCTTCTAGAAAAAAAACATTAGCGTGCTATACCTTTTTTCTTCTTTACTTGGTTTATGTCTTTCCTTATTTAAACTTTGTCGTTAATTTTTAATTTTGGTTTTCTCCTTTTTAATTATTTTCTTCCTTTGACTTTTCTTAACTTTTTCTTTTTATATTATTTTAATTTTTTTGTTTTGTTTTGTTTTACTGTATCTGTATTTTATTTGTTTTATTAATGTTTTTTCTTGTTTAGTTTATTTTGTTTTACTATTTTTAACTTATTTATTTAAATGAATATTAATTCATTTGAAATATAAGAATATTTACTCATTAAGTATTTTAGAACATAGAAATACAACAAATTGATAACATTCTTAATGATTGTGAGGAAGCTGATAAAATTCAAAGGCAAGGTAAACATGATCATATGAAGGTGAATTGATCAAAACTAGGGTGTTGTAGCCACAACAATGACAATTGTTGTAGGGAAAATGCTTTGGAGTATTTAGAATCCATAATCTCCAATTAAGAGAAGTGAGGTCAATGCATCCAACAAAGATTATGTAAACTCAAGGCATTGACCAAAAGCATAACAAGCATCAAATAGTCAGCATTGTGTGCATGTGTGGAATCACTTACTTATCAAATTGAGTATCAACAAAAATGGAAAATGAATCAAAATGTAATGTCCCCTTTTTCAAACTAAATCAAGTTAGAGGACTTACAGCCTATTTTTATTTCGTGTAGGCTAAAGGGGGGGATTTAACAGGGGAATAATATAATAACACTTTATTAAGTTGTCCAAAAGTGTATGAAATATACCGAGCCAAATTTTTTCGATTTTTCAATTGCAAGTTACAATTAACAAGCACCCGTTAAGGTTAGCTCTAAACCAAAACGATGCTGAAAGCAACTCTAACCAGAATGTACACCAGGATCCGATGTGGGCAAGGTGTGAGCATTGGTCAGAGGATCTTAAAGAAATGCTGATACAAAGAACTCTAACCAAGAATGCGCCAGATGACGGCGAGCATATGGTCAGAGGATCCCTATCTATTGCAATACTGAAAGTAGACTCAACACCAAGTATGTGCTACTCAATCCAAGATGGAGATGAGGCGACCATATGGCGGAGACTTATGAAATTACAATGCAAATCAAGTAAACAGGCGGCAAGCCAGCCTCTTCCACTTATTCAGTGGGCAGTTACAAGCATGAGATTAGCAAGAATAAGAAAGATGCTGACAGTACTACTGTTCAGCTTACAATATTAGAGATTTATCTGTTAAGCACAAGATAAGGGTGTTCCCAATGCTGCAACAATGTATAATGCTATCCTTAATGTTCTCAATGTCTCTCCTTTCCAAATCAAACTCAAATGATGGAGTCTATGCAAGCTGTTATGACAGAACAATGACTGAAACTGATAACCAGCAATACAGAAACTCAAGGAAATGCACACAACTCACTCACTACTCACCAAAATGACATGAAATCTGATGCAAATCATTCCTATGATGAAGGCGCCCAAGCTGAAAACACAAAACAGAACCTAAATGCAGATATTTATTTTCTTCACGAATTCCAATGACACTCTAAATGGTACGGCTGCAAGGAGGGGCGATTTTGCCTTAATAAATTAGAGACTTCAAATTAAATTCCCAAACTTCTCTGAAAGGGGCAGCCTTACCTAGCAAATGCATGGGTAAACTACCCAGAACCCAAAGAAAATCACACAATGACTTATGAGCTAAAAACCAAATCTGTAACACAAACCAGCAACTCTAGATTTTTTGATTATTTTGCAAATATAAGGAATTACAATGCATAAACAACAGCTATAAGCAAACTCACTACAAAATCATTCAAAAGCAATCAAACCTCTCCACTAGGTGCTATCTCACAAGCACGAAGTTGAGCCAAGCTAGGAGGCATTCATTCCTCGAAGCAGTCCAACACCATTTCGGCAGCATAACATTACTCAAGATATCAGATGATGCAAATGAAGCCCAAGACCTCCTTTTATAACTTTGTGGAGACTATCCAGAAGCTTCTAGAAACCCTGCTTTTCAAATTTTGAAGTAGCTCCTTTTCCCTCCAAAGATGGCGTCCCTCTTTCCAAGGTCAATTTGACTTTTTAATTTAAGAATAATCTCTTCAAGAAGATAGGTGTCCCTTTTTCCAAGCATTGTTTTTGCCTTTTAGAAAATATTAAATCAATTACATTAGGTGCCACCCATAAAGACCACCTTTTAAAACAACTTAAGTTCAATCACTAGGCTAAGGGGGGGTCAACAACAAAATATAACATTAGAATATGACTTTATTAAAATAATTCGAACTTATCTCTCCAAACGTGCCCCAAAGCCAAAGTTGAGCAATCCAACTGAACATACTAAAGTAGAAAGCCAATCGTGCCGAAACCAACAGGACCACTGCCAGAAATAGAATTTACTAAAAATAGTAAATTCATGAAAGTGCTCAGAATGCCAAGAAAAACACATCACCGAAAAGCTCACGAAAAACTCAGAAGGAATCCGCAGTTCAATCACCAATCCATGAGCAAGAGAAACCACCAACAAAGAAACCCTAATTTCACCACCGAAAAGCCTACGGGTCTCCAGAATAGGCCAACGGTCACAAAAAAAGTCATGTTCGAGAAGGGGACATTACAGTCCGCCCTTGCCAAGATTGCTTGTCCTCAAGCAATCGCAAACCCGGATGCTGCAGAATCTCATCATTCTCCCAAGTCACATCCTCCATAGGCAAGTTCTTCCACTTCACCAAATATTCTCTGATTGTTCTATTTCTCAAAGAACGCTCTCTGGAATCAAGAATCTCTTCAGGAATCAAAACTAACTGTCCTTCTTCATCCAAAGGTGGCAACTGTGATGAAGCAATAACATTGTGTCCAAGTGCCTTCTTGAGGCGAGACACGTGGAAGACATTGTGCACTTTGCTACTTGAAGGTAGCTCCAACTCATAGGCTACTGCTCCCACCTTTCTAACAACCTTGAACGGCCCATAGAAGCGAGGTTTGAGCTTCTCAGCTCCACTCTTCTTGAGAGTAGACTGTCTGTAAGGCTGTAGTCGAAGATAAACCATATCCCCAACCTCAAAAGAGCGCTCAACACGCCGCTGATCAGCGTACATCTTCTGCTGATTCTGTGCAATTTGTAGATTGTCCTTCAATGATTTCAAGATATCTTGACTCTGCTGTAATAAATCCTTGGCTTGAGGGGCTTTGCTATCACCAAACACCAAATCAGCAAAGCTAAGAGCCTCATAACCATAAAGAGCCATGAAAGGTGACATCCTTATTGACATGTGATAAGAAGAATTATAGCAATACTCGCCTATGTGAAGCCATTTCACCCATGCTCTTTGCTGTTCTGAAACATAGTTCCTCAAATAACCTTCCAACCACTTGTTCACTATCTCTGTTTGCCCATCAGTTTGAGGGTGATAACTAGTGCTTGGAGTAAGCACTGTAGCACTCATTCTGAAGACCTCTTGCCAAAAGGTGCTTAGGAACTTGCTGTCCCTATCACTCACAATGTTTTTTGGCAGCCCATGTAATCTAAACACCTCATGAAAAAACAGATCTGCAACTTGAGTTGCTGAAAATGAGTTAGTAATGGCAAAGAAATGAGCAAATTTTGTCAACCTATCTACCACAACATAGATACAGTCTTTTCCTTGAACTTTGGGTAACCCAGTGATGAAGTCCATTGATATGCTTTCCCATTTTTGATTGGGAATGGGAAAAGGTTGCAGCAGACCAGCTAGTAGTGTATGCTCATTTTTGTTCATCTGACAAGTGGGACACTCCTGAATGTAACGTTGAACTTCTCCTTTCAAACCCTTCCAAGAAAATATTTCTCGGATCTGCCTATATGTCTTGAAGAACCCCTGATGACCAGCAAGTGGAATGTCATGAAATGTCAGCAAAATCTTCTTTTTGAGCTTAGAATCAACCACCAAGAAGACTCTACCCTTGTAGTGTATCAGCCCTTCAACCACCTTGTACCTTTCGTCATGAAAAGTACCCTCTATGATGCTGGTTGCAAACTGATTTTTGGCATAATCAGCAAGCAACATGTTCTTCCAATCAACAGTAAGCTCACATAATGAGCTCAAATGAGGTCTTTTAGATAGAGCATCCGCCACAATGTTGTTTTTACCTTTGACATACTCAATGTCAAAATCGTAAGCTTGAAGCTTACTCACCCACTTCTGTTGCCTCTCGTTCAAATCTTTCTGATGCATGAAATGCTTGAGACTATTGTGATCAGTCTTGACCACAAACTTGCTCCCCACCAAGTACTATGTGAACTTGGCTAATCCATGCATGATTGCAAGTATTTCCTTGTCATAGATAGAGTAGGCCCTCTCAACTCCTCTTAATTTTCTGCTTTCAAACACGATTGGATGCTTATCTTGCATTAAAACAGCCCCAATACCTTCACCGGATGCATCACACTGTAGCTCGAAGGGCTTGGAAAAATCCGGAATAGCAAGAACAGGACAAGAACTCATTATCTTCTTAAACTTATCAAAAGTACTCTGAGCCTTTTCTGACCAGCAAAAAGCTCCTTTTTTCGTGAGGTCAGTAAGAGGAGCAACATTCTGAGAGTAACCCTTCACAAACCTTCTGTAAAATCCACAAAGGCCCAAGAACCCTTTCAAGTGAGTCAAGTTCTCAGGAGGTGGCCAATCAAAAATAGCCTTGATCTTTTCAGGATCAACCTTCACACCTTCAGCACTGATTATGTGACCAAGGTAAAGTAGCTCCTTCATTCCAAATTCACATTTGGATTCTTTGGCAAACAAGCTCTCTGATTCTAGGATGCTAAGCACTTCCTCCAAATGCTTGAGATGTTCTTCCCAAGTCTTGCTGAAAATCAAGATGTCATCAAAAAATATCAACACGAACTTCCTCAACTGCTTTTGAAAGACTTTGTTCATACAAGACTGGAAGGTAGCATGAGCATTAGTCAACCCAAATGGCATGACTAGGAACTCAAAGTGACCATAGTGACATCTGAAAGCTGTCTTCTCAACATCAGATCCTCTCATCCGAATCTGATAGTAGCCCGACCTCAAATCTATCTTCAAAAAGAACTTGGCTCCATGTAGCTCATCAATGAGCTCATCTATCCTTGGAATGGGATATTGATTTTTGATGGTGCTTTGATTCAAAGCACAATAATCTACACACATCCGAATGGTACCATCCTTCTTCTTCACTAGAACAACTGCTGAAGCAAAGGGACTCTTACTTGGACGAATGAAGCCCATCTCCAAGAGTTCCTTAATGTTCTTTTCAATCTCATCATTTTGCTTTTTGGGGTACCAATATGGAGTTGTGATAACTGGCTTAGCTCCTTCCTTGAGCTCTATGACATGTTTTGAACCTCGATCAGGAGGTGGTCCAGGAGGTAAATTAGCAAACACTTTACTCTTCTTGGTGAGTAAAGACTGAATATCTGGAGGATAATCTCTCTTTGTCTCAACCGGACTAGCTGGAAGAATCATACATTCCGCAGCCCACTCAACTTGGTCATGACGAATCAGCCTTGCCATTCTTTTGAATGACACAATCCGAGGAACACCATTAGACATTCCTCTTAACACCACCTTCTTTCCATCGGATTGAAATTTAGCTCCATGGTTTGCAGATTTAAAGAGATCTCTCCAAGAGATCGCAGCCACTAAATGCCAAGGACGGCATCCGTATCTCCAATGTTAACCACATAGAAGTCATCCTTGACTTCATAATTTCCCAATTGCATAGACATGTTTGAAATCTTCTTGGTGCATGAGATGTGAAACCCATCAGCAACCATAACTCTGAAGCCTTCAAAATCTTCTGTTTGCAGCCCTTTCATTGCCACCACAGCTTCATCAATGAAGTTATGTGTTGCCCCAGTATCAATCAATTAGAGCAACGATTCGCTGCCCTTTAATCATCCCTCGAACTTTGAAAGACTCATTCTTTTGAAAGCTCGAAAGTTGAGCCAATGCACCTCCGCTTCCCCTTTCGTCTTCGGACTCTTTTGGAGCTCTTTCTACTTCGCTGTCCTCAAAATTAGACTGCTGATCAGAAAAATCAGAATTGCTTTCTTCAGCTAAGTAGTATTCAATTTGATGAATTTTGGCTCCTTTTGGGCAAACATGATCTTGGGACCATTTTTCCCAACAACGGAAACATAACCCCTTTCTTCGGAGTTCATTGATAGTCTCTAGATCCAATCTTGTGCCATGAGGTTTATGCGGTTTGAACTCCTTATCATGAGGTCTTTGATGAGGTCTTTTCCCTCAATCCCCTTTGTGAAATGATGGCTTGGAATGGAACTTTGCTTTGGGAGCAGCCCACTCCATGTTTCTTGCTTTCTTCATTGCCTCCTGTAGGGAGGGTGGATCAAAAGCTTTAATCCAACCCTTGAGTGGCTCCATCAATCCTTCACTGAATAGGATCACCAATCTTCTCTCCGTGATTCCAGTGACCATTACTGAAAGTCTTTGGAATTCAGCTATGTAGGCATCAACTGTGCCATACTGCTTCAACTGTGCCAATTCCCTGAAATGCACTTCTGGGTCCTTCTTCTCGAATCTCTCAATGAGTCTATTGGTAAACTCATCATAGGTAGTGATAGACCCATGACCTAAGGTGACTAGACCATGGTACCACCACTCATGCGCCACCCCATCTAGGTGTAGCGTAGCAAGCTTAATCGCTTCTTCTTCTGCCATTGGTCTAAGAGCCAGATAGTTGTCTAGCTTCTGTATCCAAGCTCGAGCAGAACTACTATCACTTCCATCAAAGTGGGGAAGCATAACCTTGTTGATAGCTTGATACAAGTCCCCTTGTACTGATGTTCTCCTTTGTTCATAATTCCTCCCATTTCCTCTATTCTTCCTCCTAAGCTCCATGAAATCGTTGAAGGACATGTCTAGCTTGACTTCATCAGGAAGAGTTTCATACTCAATACGGCCTATCCTCAGCTGTTCCAAAAATGAAACATTTGCTTCAGGCTCTGGTGGTGGGTTTACTGGTGCCAAGAACGTGGGTTTGAAAGGTCTAGCAGAGATGTATGTGTTGCTTGCTGAAGTTTGGACAACATGTCCATTGTGCTGGTTGGAAGCACTGTGTTCACCGGCATGCCCTGGATTGTTCTGTGGAGGGTTCTGACCCAATTTCCCCAACATGAGAGAAACCATATTTAACAAAGCATCCATCTTCCTATCGAACCCTTGTCCTGGATTGGGCGACCCTTCTATACCTTTCCCACTGTCACCTCTGTTGCCAGAACTTCTCTCATTGCCACCTAAAGTCCTTTCATTATCCCCAATTTCTGTTTCCTGAGAAGGCTCCCAATTAGCCCTCAAAACCTCTGATGCTGTCTGACCTTCTGGAACCTGATAGAACTGTTTCTGACTGGTATCCCTCTTGTATACCCTTGCTAAGTGTTGGCATTTAAATTCGCACCTCTGGAATGCGGATTTGAAAACGGACAGCTATGCACAGATAAATTGCTCTTCAAATTAGGAGGGGAAGCTCCCTCTTGCTGATGGTGTTTGAAAGAAAGTAAACTAAAACTAAGTTGCCTATCTTTTTGATCAGCTTAGAGCACAAGGTTTTTAAAACAATAAACGCCGCTGTACCGGAGCCTTTCCTATAAGAAGTTCAACTACGACTAACTTAAACTAAAGATGTTCCTAACCTCTCAAGTAATAGCAGAGCAAGAGAAGTTAGAAATTAACAAGGTAGATTCTCTGACAAAAATACTTCAATAATCTCTTCTTCAACTAACACCTACAATGCTGAAATAAAGATCATAAAAAGTTAGGAACATGGATAACGAAATTTGAGATTTTGGACCAAGGCAAAAGTAGGCTCATGATTTTATTACTCAAATCTCCAAACGGTGCCTACTTGTAACATGCCTGAACAAGAAATTGCAGCCTATGAGGCTTGCAAACTTATTCTATCACAATAGAAAACAAAGAATCACACTAACTCTTAACTCCTTGTTGGCTAAAGAGGCCTCAACAACAATTTGCTTATCACAACACAAATGAACAATACTCTTGAGCAACAAATAGAAGGCACAATAGGCCAGCGCTTTGTTCTCACTAGCACGGTTCCAAGAAACTAAATGAGCAAAGGCTCTTATTTATAGAGAAGCAGAGGAGTAGGGAACCCTAAAATCTCCTTGCTTTCACAATCTAGGGCTTGCTCAGCAAGCAAGCTTTATTACTAAATCTAGCGACAAAACCCTAAGAAAGCAAAAAAAGCGGGAAACGCCAACTATTACATTTATCTTCTTTCTCTTCTCAAAGAATGGATAAGAATCGTTCCAAGAATAGAAAGAAAGCGGAAAGAAAGCTTCTAGATGAAAGCCGCTTTAAAGCTCTCGATCACATCCAAGTAGGAAGTTAGAGATTGTGTCCCGGGCGGTGCATCTATGCCATCAACAAGAAACACCGCTTTTCAAGAATATCTTCAGCATCTGCAATGGATCTCAGGAAATCTTCAACCTCATTGGTCGCTTTATCGAACTTTGCTGACATCACTGAAATATGGCCTATCCTTCCGCCAACTGGATTGCAACTGTGAACAACACTCTTATGTTTTCCTTTCATTCACTTCAGTACAATCTTCTTGTTGTATTTGTCTTTGTGCATATTCCATATCCTTTCACATTCACCCTTTGAGAGAGTAACGCTTTCAGGCCACGAGGGAATGGAAAACACTTTCAACCATATATCGCTTTAGGGCCGCTAAATCAATTCATCGGTTCTACTGACCGGATCTCCTTAGGTAGCCGGGTTGTAATGCTTAATGTGCCATTTAACTCAAAGCCTGAATCGAGTAGGAATTGACGGCCGCTAATGAGGAGTCCAATGTCCTGTGTTCTGATTGAAGTGTTGCCTCGCCTTCCAAGGCATGTAGATCGAACACCGGCTTCTGACATGATGCACCTATCTCACCATGGATATAATTATGAGCTGATTCGGACTTGAAAACATTAGGAGTGTACTCCATTTCAGAAAACTCGAAGAATGACTGTAAACTCGCCTTGGTTCAGACAAGTCTTGAACAATTTCTATTTTTAGAATGCTGATTTTTGTGTGCTCCAACGGACAAATTTTTGAGAAATTTTTCTGAGATATGGGTTTTGTTCAGAATATCGATACAAGACAACCCAGATCGTCCGTTTTTGAAAATTTTGAATTTTGCCTGAAAAAGCAGCAAACCCTAGATTTTGAACTTTCTTAAAAAAAACTGTGATATGGGTTTTCTTCAGAAGACTGATTGGAAAGGACCCAGATGGATGAAATTTGAATGCACTGAGGTTTTCACTGACATGCAAGATAAAAGCACTTGCTGCAACTTGATGAAGTTCTTGAAAAATTCTTCAGAAGATTGAGGCAAAAAGACCCAGATGACTGAAAAATGGAAAGCCTTGGTCTTCTACTTGAAAAATTTGATCTTCTGGAACAAGAAGAATGAAAAAGCAAGGGTTTATGCTTGCTGGTTTGAAAAATCTGATGTAAAACCAGCAACTTTGGATTCTTGAATCACAAAAATTCTTCAAACTTGCTGCTCCAACTTTCTCCTCTGAAGGCTACCTGCAAAAATAATGAAAAATACATGAAAGAATGGTGTTAAATAGACTTAGGGTTTGATTTAGGTTTCGCTTTCTTTTTGCTTTTATTTTCAAAACCCTAAATCTCAGTCTCTTTGAATTTGGACGCCATCCTTCACTTGGCAATTTTTTTTGAAAAATTTGAACTGCCAAAATACTCTACATGAGAGTTTGGGCTCCTTCTTCACCGTGTGTTTCCATTTTCAAGCAGAGTTAGCCAAAATTCTTAACATTTTCAACTTTCCCTCATTTTGACGTGGCTACTACCGGGATTCTCACAAGGATGATTGATCCTTGGTATGCAGCTCTAAGGGTCTCAATGACTCGGTTCTCAATCGATTCGAGAAAGAAGTTCGAGGCACCTCCTATTTAAAAGACTTCATTTCTCGACTGACCATGGGAGCCTTTTCCTCCGTGGGCTTCCATTCTAGAGATAGCCATTTTCTCTAATCTTGATTTCTTCATAAACTTCTTCCCATGATGATTTCATTGATCCGGCCCCGCCTGATCGACCGGACTAGCTGAGCCCATTACTTAAGCCATCGAGATCTGGAAGAGGGGTCTCTAGGTCCATCTCGGCCAAAAAAGCGGATCTTTAGGCCTCCAGTGCCTGGGCCATTCATCTTGGCTAGGGGCTTCATTTCATCCGCACTTAGATTATTTTTCATCTTTTTGTTGCTTGGTTCTCAAACTTCGTTTTACCTTCGCCGGACCCCCCGTTTCAAATTTCCTCGTGATTCTGATGATCATGACTGGATTGACGGTTAGATATCTCGCTTTGAAAGTCGGATCAATCGCGGAAGAAACTTCGTTAGACACTCTTGGCGCATCTAGAATGCGAAGCCCTTGAAAACTTGGGCGCCTTTCTTCCCTGGGGGCGCCCACTTTGTCAACACTTAGTCAAATTTTGATATTTTTTCAAATTCTTCACTGTGTTTTCCGTGTGAATCCCTCCTATTCGTCGCTGAATTCCAGATGACTGAGTGATCTGTTGACTGCGCCGTTGGATTCGTTGCGAGGCTGACAAGGAACTGAACAACATTGACTAGAGACTTGAAACCCTAATTTTATCATATAATGCCCCAAAAAGGTGGGCGCCTTTCTTCAACAGGGGCGCCCAAACTCAGTATTAGAAATTTTTTGTGAATTTCCAATTTTCTTTCTCGTTCTTCGTGCATGTTCATCATTTCATCTTTTGGTGAGAGTTTGAATGCTGAAACTGACGCCTGGCAGCCGACTGACCTCCATTGATGACCTCGGAGCTCCAGATATGCTTCTGAAAAGCAGAATAGACCCAGTAGGGCAAAACTGATTATTTTAAGATTCTGACTACACCAGCCTGATATGGATGCATTTTGAGCCAATCAAAATCAGTTCGGACCCTGTTGGACCAACTTTCTATTTTTAGAAATTTTCTATTGTTAGAAATTTTTGCCAGTATCCGTTTCGAGAGAAACCTAGAAAAACCCAGAAAACATTACTAATTTTAGAAAATTTCTAAAAATAGCAGTTTTCCTAAAATTTAGGGATGAAAAATTGAGATCTGGGTTTTGTAGATTTAGTTGCTCTTAGCAGACCCAGATTGTCAGATTTTGAAAATTTAGCGTTTTAACCTCTCATGCAAGACCTGCACACCCAAATTTTGACCTTTTTGACTGATTTGACAAGACTTTTACTCATTTCTTCAAAATATCTAAGTGTAACAAAAATTTTAATTTTGGGGCAATAAACACCTTCGCTATCTCGCTCCTCGGCCACTCATAGAAGGTCAAGCCACAGATGGCAGATGCATAGCCTCGATACCACCGGGAAATATACCGAGCCAAATTTTTCTGATTTTTCAATCAAGTAGTGCCATGTTTAACAAGCACCAAGGTTAGCTCTAAACCAAAACTACGTTTGAAAGCAACTCTAACTGCACGTAAACAACGACCGATGTGGGCATGTGTGAGCATCAGTCGAGGATCTTGGAAGAAATGCCGATACAAAGAACTCTTAATCAAGAATGCCATATGACGGGCGAGCATATGGTCGAGGATTCCTATCTACAAAAATATCAAAGTAAACTCAACACCAAGTATGTGCTACTCAATCCAGGATGGAGATGAGGCGACCATATGGCAGAGACTTATGAAATTACAATGCAAATCAAGTAAACAGGCGGCAAGCCAGCCTCTTCCACTTTTCAGTGGGCAGTTACAAGCATGAGATTAGCAAGAATAAGAAAGATGCTGACAGTACTACTGTTCAGCTTACAATATCAGAGATTTATCTGTTAAGCACAAGATAAGGGTGTTCCCAATGCTGCAACAATGTATAATGCTATCCTTAATGTTCTCAATGTCTCTCCTTTCCAAATCAAACTCAAATGACGGAGTCTATGCAAGCTGTTATGACAGAACAATGACTGAAACTGACAACCAGCAATACAGAAACTCAAGGAAATGCACACAACTCACTCACTACTCACCCAAATTACATGAAATCTGATGCAAATCATTCCTATGATGAAGGCGCCCAAGCTGAAAACACAAAACAGAACCTAAATGCAGATATTTATTTTCTTCACAAATTCCAATGACACTCTAAATGGTACGGCTGCAAGGAGGGGCGATTTTGCCTTAATAAATTAGAGACTTCAAATTAAATTTCAAACTTCTCGGAAGGCAGCCTACTGTAAGTAAAATGCATGGGTAAACTACCTAGAACCAAAAGAAAATCACACAATGACTTATGAGCTAAAAACCAAATCTGCAACACAAACCAACAACTCCATATTTTTTTGATTATTTTGAAAATATAAGGAATTACAATGCATAAACAACAGCTATAAGCAAACTCACTACAAAATCACTCAAAAGCAATCAAACCTCTCCACTAGGTGCTATCTCACAAGCACGAAGTTGAGCCAAGCTAGGAGGCATTCATTCCTCGAAGCAGTCCAGCACCATTTCGGCAGCATAACATTACTCACAATATCAAATGATGCAAATGAAGCCCAAGACCTCCTTTTATAATTTTGTGAAGACTTTCTAGAAGCTTCTAGAAACCCTGCTTTTCAAATTTTGAAGTAACTCCTTTTCCCTCCAAAGATGGCGTCCCTTTTTCCTTAATGAAATTTGACTTTTTAATTTAAGAATAATCTCTTCTTCAAGAAGATAGGCTATTCCTTTTCCAAGCATTGTTTTTGCCTTTTAGAAAATATTAAATCAATTACATGAGGTGCCACCCATAAAGACCACCTTTTAAAACAACTTAAGTTCAATCACTAGGCTAAGGGGGGGTCAACAACAAAATATAACATTAGAATATGACTTTATTAAAATAATTCGAACTTATCTCTCCAAACGTGCCCCAAAGCCAAAGTTGAGCAATCCAATTGAACATACTGAAGTAGAAAGCCAATCGTGCCGAAACCAACAGGACCACTGCCAGAAATAGAATTTACTAAAAATAGTAAATTCATGAAAGTGCTCAGAATGCCAAGAAAAACACATCACCGAAAAGCTCACGAAAAACTCAGAAGGAATTCGCAATTCAATCACCAATCCGTGAGCAAGAGAAACCACCAACTAAGAAACCCTAATTTCACCACCGAAAAGCCTACGGGTCTCCAGAATAGGCCAACGGTCACAGAAAAAGTCATGCTCGAGAAGGGGACATTACAGTGTACTTTAAAGGAAGAGATAGGAAAAGTCATAAAGGAACTCTTGGAGATGGGTCACATTAGACCCAATTCCAACTTGTTTGCTTCATTTGTGGTCCTTGTGCAGAAGAAGGATGGCACCATGTAGATGTATTGATTATAGGGCTTTGAACAAGAAAGGGATCAAAAATAGGTACCCCATTCCTAGGATTGATGAGTTGATTGATGAATTGCTTGGAGCAATTTATTTTTGAAAGATTGTCTTTAGATTAGGCTACCATTAGCTTCAGGTGAGTGATGAAGATGCACGAAAGACAAAATTCACTTGTCATTTTGAATTCTTAGTCATGTCCTTTGGCTTGACAAATGCATCTACTACATTCTAGTCATGTATGAGTCAAGTATTCAAGAATTGGTTAAAAAAATTTGTTTGGGTAATTTTCAATGACATCCTGATTTATAGCAAGACATAGGAAGTTCATTTGAAGCAACTAGATGCGGTCCTTGAGATATTAGAGCAATATGCTTTCTTTGTAAAGGAATCCAAATGTGAGTTTGGGATGACAAATTTTTTCTACTTGGGCCATGTCATTAGTGCATGGGGCATCGAGGTGGATCAACAAAAGATCCAAGCAATTTTGGATTGGCCTTCCCTACCACATTGACATAGTTGAAAGGGTTTGTTAATGAATTTTCATAGCTAGTAGGGCCTTTTATCAACATGAAGAAAGGAGCTTTCATGCGGATAGAAACAACTCAAGAAGGTGATGAGTTCATGCCTTGTCCTTGATATTACTAATTTTTCACTCCCATTTTTTGTAGAATGTGATGCCTTAGGGGAAGGAATTGGAGTTGTCCTAGTGCGAAAAGGGCATCCCTTAGCTGTAATGTCCCCCTTTTTAGCGTGATCTTGTTTTGAGTGTGTTAGCCTATTACTTAGACCCTTGTGGGCTAACTGTTTTGGTTAGAGGGTCAGTGGTATCTTCTGGAGAGTTTTTTTGTTCTCATCTTTTGTGATCAGGGATTGGCTCATTGCAGGCCTTGGCAGTATAGGAGTTGTCTGCTTCTGACGGCACTGAATTCTGCTGAGTTTTGGGGAAGTTAGGCTTACTTAAGTGATTTAAGTTATTATTTAACTTAAAGTATTTTTATAAAGTCAAATTGACTTTATTATTTTTATATCACTAAAATAAGTCTAAAGTGAGTGATTTTAAATTATATCATTTAATCACTTAAGGAGGGGGCCAAAAAAAAATTAAAGTCAAAACTATGGAAAGGGACTTGAGGTTATTTCAAAATATTTAAATGACCTAAAATACAGCCTCTTCTTGAAAATGCATACCTTTTTCTATATAAGGGTTTTAGGCAATGAGAAACTCATCTTTTTGAATATTTCAACTTTGCCTTGGAGGTTTTCCCCTTGCTTTCATCCTGTGATCAGGTTTGCAGCAATCCACCATTGGAGAACGAAATCTCTTCAGTGTGAGCACTTGTGAGGCTGTGAGAGATCAGCTGAATTGGTGCAAATTGAGAGAGCTTCATTCAGAAGTTCTGCAATGCTATAACAGATTTTTGTAAGTGTTCTTCATCAGAAACAGAGGGTTTGAATGGATGGTGTTCTTCCTTCTTCATGGCAGGCATCATAGCTACTTGGGCGCACCTTCTAAGATGTGTTTCTGGTCTTTTTGCTTGAAAGGCGTGGCTGTTTGAGCTAGGGCGCACTTGCTGGTTGGAGAAACGCCTATCTTCTTGAGGGTTTCTCTTCACTATCTTCAGCACTTGGCATTCCCTCTTCTATTGCTCAAGTTTCACAGCTGGATTCAGACTTTGTTTCATCCTATTCTGAATATTGTCAGATTTTCATGTATAGACTGGCAAACTGGCTTCGTTTTTTAATTAAATAAACTGGAGGCTTTCGGGTATGTTTATATGTTCTAAATCCATTGTTGAGCTTATTAAATACCTTCTACAATTTCAGTTTGATTAGTTTTGCTCAAGTTTTCATTCTGTGAGCTTTTATATGATGCGCACCTTCTCTTCTGTCTACAAAATTTCTCTAAAAAACTAAAAAACACAAATACACTTAAGAAAAAGACAGGGGTTTAAGCAGTGAGCTAGCAAGGCTCACCACAGTGGTATCAGAGCATTCAAACATCATTGTCAAGTGCCAAAAACCAAAAACACAGCAATCAAAAATTTATATCAGCATATATCAAATTTACATGACAAGTGTTTGACAAAATTCCCAAGGCAGAAATTGAAAGGTTTTGAGTCTATATTAGCAGGGCTCATCGCATTAGCATTCAAAAGTCGGAAGTTGAAAGAATTGAAAAGGGTTTTCTCTATTTATGACGAGGAGATGGTAGCCATCATGCATGCATTGGCCAAGTTTCGATAGTACTTGGTTTATTGGAGATTTGTGGTGAAGATGTATCATAACACGTAATTCTGTTTTAGCCAATGTGAATTGAATGACTAGTAGCAAAATGGGTGAGTAAGCTCCATGCTATGATTTTGACATAGAATACATGAAGGGGAAAAAGAATGTAGTTGCTAATGCCCTTTCTAGAATGCCCACCTATGCGCCACCTTTGTTATTTAGGTTGATTGGAAGGTGTCTATAATGCTGAAACATGCTAAAAACTTATTTTCAACTACTTCCTTGATGGAAACATAAAAGATGACTGATTCATAGTAGTGGATAGTCTCCTTTACAACAACATAATTTCTTAGTCCTCGAATCCAAAATGAAGGATTTTTTTTGAGAGCTTTACATGATGCACCTCTAGTAGCACACTTGAGGTATTACAAAACTGAAAAGAAAATTAGAGAGAGGTTCTCATGGAAGGGTTTGAAGGGGACGTCCGTAGGTATGTCAGATAGTGTAAGGTTTGCTAGAAAAAGAAAATAGAGCATATCTCTCTTGTAGGTTTGCTTTAGTCACTACGTATCTTGAATCGGAAATAGGAAAGCATGTCCATGGACTTCATCACTAGCCTCCCTAAAGTACATGGTAAGGATTGCTTCTATGTGGTGGTGGATAGATTAACAAAATATGCACACTTCTTTGCTATCACTTCAAAATTCAAAGCACATCAAGTGGCTGATTTGTTTTTTAGAGAAGTGTTAGGCTACATAGATTAACTTAAAATATTGTCAGTTCTAGGGGTAGTTGATTCCTTAGCTCTTTTTGGTAGGAATTATTTCGTTTGAATGGCATATAACTCATCCCCAATGCAAGCTATCATCCCTAGACAAATGGAGATAGTATACAAGTGGGTGGAGTGCTATTGAGGAACTATATCTCCTATCAACAAATGACTTGGCCTAAGTGGCTACATTTGGGGGGGTACTACTACAACACCACACACCATATGTCCATTGGTATGCCACCCTTCATGGCATCATATGGTTATGATGTAGTTGATTTAGTGTTCACTAAAATAAGGTGCTAGCAACTAATGACATGGTGAGGCAAAATCAAGACATAGAGGTCACTCACAGATCACCTAAGCTCAAAATCGACAAAAGTTCTATGTGGATGAAAACCACATAAAGAGGCCATTCGAAGTAATAACCCCCACAAGGATTTAGCTCAAATCCCAATATTTTTTTTGCAATCAACTCAATTCTACTTTTTTTGATCATCTAGTTCCCATAATAGGCAAAGTGAGAACATCTGGAGTAAGAATGAGGATAGAGGAAAGTCAATTGAAAAATGTTGGTGGCAAGAGGACCAACTTACAATTTAAAATAATCATAGAATTGCTCTAGCCAAATTGGCTGATAGTAAGTGCAAACAAAGTTGCATCAACACCAAAATGGCGGATTAACTCACCCGATTCCGGCTCACGTTATGCAAGGCGGAGAATGATAGAAAATAAAATGGGATCTGATAGTACTACTATCCAAGGATCTATTACAATGAAAGAACCATTACTGGTGGTACACCATCTAGTATATAATGAGAAAGATAAGAAATTGTTATTTTCTTTTATCAATTACATTTAAACATTTTGTCAAACATTTATCGATCATTTTGAATTTGAGAGCATTTTGTCAAACATTTATCGATCATTTTGAATTCGGAGAGCATTTTGTCAAATAGTTAACTAGCAAACTGAAAGACATAAAATTCTTTTCAGGATTGAGCTAAGTGATGATCAAATGCAATAGTTGAGTTAAATAATCTGATATATTAGCTTCCTTGCTGCTCGTGCACAATGACATGCTGATTAAAATCTGATATAAACTCTAATCTGCATAATGCCCCTCTTTGTCTTTATATTGAAAGTCTGATCTGCACACTTCTAACATTAAAATCTACACTTCATAAGTTGGTGCTGCTCAATTGATGTCTGAAACAGCCCTTCTTATCGCCTTTAATGATTAGTCCCAAACTGAAATAACTTGAAATACTAATTTCTGCAGTTCTCAATGCTGTATGAAAAACCATTACACATAAAATGAAATTCACACACCACACTATTTTTTATTTATTTTCTGGAATATATAAACCACACCAAATATTGAATCCGCAGAAAACCCCAAAAATCTCTGCAAGCCCAAAATATTGAAAACCACAAACCAAAACCAAATACCCACTGAAACCTAAACACAATTTGCAACTTTCAACACAATGGTGATTCCTGCATGAAACCACTCGAAATGGAATGAGGGATTTCATCCCCAAACCAATCTTTGTTGCGCACTGGTAATCCTTGGATGTAATTACTTTGAAATCTAAGAGGTTTTCCGTCTTTGAAGCTTTCAAATTTTCGAAGGGTTTCCAACCTTGGGAAATGGAGAAGATGAACAAGCATTCATTCTTGAGAAATGAAATAACTCCAAAAAGAATGTAATCTCTTTTTTGGAAACTTCCTCCTCCTTTATAACCTTTCTAGTTATTTAGGAAAAAGTATTTTTGCTTTTTAGTCGTTTTAAAAACACTTTTATTTTTGAAAAATTTGTTCTTAAGCTACTTTTGAAAAACACCTCTTTCTTTGAAAAACATTCTTCTGCCATCCTAACCGAACAATTTACCCAACTCAACCAAACACGTATTTTGAGTAGAAGTAGATTCGGTATCAGAGAGAATCCATTTGGCTGCAAATATATAGGCATGTGAGGAAATTTGTTCAAAGTTATAGAACTTGTCAAGTTGGAAAAGGGAGTAGTCAAAATATTGGGTTATATCGACTAGTACTAGTTCTAGAGAAACCTTGGGAAGATATTTTTATGGATTGTGTATAAGATTGCCTAGAATATAGAGAGGTATGATTCTATATTTGTATTTGTGGATAGATTTAATAAGATGATGCATTTCACATGTAAGAAGAATAATGTAGGACATGTGGCTAATTTATTTTTTAGATAAGTTGTGAGATTGCATGGATTATCAAGGAGTATAGATACTAAGTTTGCTGGTTACTTTTGAAAGATAGTGTGAAAGAAGATGAAAATAGATTTGAAATTCAGTTTAACATACCACCCACACATCAATGGACAGATAGAAGTTGTGACCAGGATTTTGATTAGGTAGAATTTGCATACAATAATTCAGTAAATGGGAGTACACAGAAAACACCATTTGTGGTTGCATATTGTAGCAGTCCAAGGAATGTATTGGAATTAAGAGATATCAGTAATGGAGAGAAGAAAAGCATGGAAGCAAAAGAATTTGCAGCCAACATGAGGAAAACACATATAGAAGTAAGAGGTCATTTGTAGAAGACGAATGGTAGATATAAGGAGAAAGCTGATGAGAAAAGAAGACATAAGGAGTCTCCAATTGGAGATGAAGTAATGGTGTATCTTAGGAAGGAGAGATTTCTAGTTGAGACATACAATAAGTTGAAGATGAAGAAGTTGGGTTCTTGTATAATTGTCAAAAGGTTTGATTTAGGAACTACATATGAAGTGGAGTTATTGGAATGTTTGGGCATATCACCATTATTCAATGTTGCAGATTTGTATTAGTATCATGAAGGATAGCTATGAGATAGTGGTTTAGAAGTACAATGGGAGAATTAGATACCACAATAGGAAAAAAGAAGAGATTGAGGAGATTTTGGATAGTAGGATTGGAAGAAGCACTAGGAATATATAGTATGAGTATTGGGTGAAGTGGAGAGGTAGGGCTGTGTTGGCTTTCAGTTGTTTATTGTTTGTCCTTGATGCAAAACTTGGTTTTTTAGATTGATGCTATTTCACTTTCAGGATATCCATGGTGGTTCTGTTGTTTGATCTACTCTACATGATATTCCTTCAGTGTTTATGATTATGTTGGACTGACAGTGTTGATAAGGCATTGTACAGGTTATTTAGGATTGATCATTTTCAGGATCATTTGAAGGCTCCATTTGAGGTTGCATGTCATAGGTTATTTGATCATATTCCAATTGATCATTTGTAGGATCAGTTTGTCAAAACAATCATTTCTCAGGTGACTAAGGTCATTTGGTCTTTCTTGTTACATTTTAATGTGTTTGATTATGCATATTTCTATTGCATATCTCATGGCATTTTTGACTTGACAGTATCATTGTGTCAATGGTTCTTTGATTTCTCTACATGGGCATTATAAGGTGGCTTCTCTATATGGGCCTTGCTATGATAATCAACATTGAAGTGTTCATAAGCATCTTGATTGAT
>VDFB02264088.1:0-38857 GCA_007258455.2 Sequoia sempervirens | reverse complement strand
TCTCTCTTGTGGTTCACCACATTGTGGTTCCTCCTAATGCTTAACTAATAAAGAAAAAAACTATGTAAGATGCATCCTCAAATTTTTTTCCTCGTCAAAGAAGAAAAACATAAACTATTAGATGTTGGATTCATACACTTGATTGATTATTCTAAATGGATATCTAATGTGGTTTGAGTGAATAAAAAACTAAAATCAACTTGTATTTGTATTGACTTTAGGGATCTTAATAAGGCTTGTTCAACAAATGATTTTCCTCTCCCCAACATTAACATTATTGTTGATATCATAGTTGGTCATATAATTCTATCACTTATGGATGATTTTTTGGGATACAATCATATCAAAATCACTATTGAGTACCAACAAAAAACTAATTTTATAACTCCTTGGGGTAATTTCTTTTATTAGTTGATACCTTTTGGGTTGAAAATTGTTGGCTACTACTAGAGGGTAATGATAGTTATATTGCATGACATGCTCCATCATATTATAAAATATTCTATCAATGAAATTTTGGGAAAATAAAAAATAAGAGAACATCCTCATGTCCTTGAATGTATAATTGATCACTTGAGAAAATACAATGTACACCTTAGTCCCAAGAAACATGTCTTTGGCATAACAATAGGAAAACTATTGGGCTTTACCATATCTCAATGTGGTATAGAGCTTGATATTTCTAAGGTTGTAGCTATCATGAATATTCTACCTCTTGAAAATTTAAAACAAGTTTGTAATCTACAAGGAAAGTTACAAGCCATTTGAAGGTTTATAGTTCAACTTGCCAATAAATATTTCCCATTTTTCCATCTTCTCAAAAAGAATAATAATTTTCAATGGGATGACTCTTGCCAAAAATATTTTGATAAGTTCAAAGAATATCTAACATCAACAACAATTTTATGCCTCCTATATCAAATAAGCCTCTATTTTTTCACATACTAGCTACACTAGTTGCTTTGGGATCACTTTTAAACAACATGATGAATAGGTTTGTGAGGATGCAATCTATTACATTAGTTGAACACTTGTGGGATATGAGATTCACTATTCAGCCATGGAATGTGCATGTTTACTTATTATTTTTTGTAAATAAAAAATTATGACATTACATGCTTAGTAATAAAAAAAATCTCATTTCTAAAATTGATCCACTAAAATACTTGTTATCCATAATTTCCCTCATAGGTTGTATGGATAATTGAGTAATATTGTTGAGTGAATTTTATAATGATATGTAGATCAAAAAGAGATTAAGGGATAGGTACTTGTAGACCAATTGGCTAAAGTACCTCTCACAAATAACCATCCACTAGTAACAAAATTTCTTGATGAGTCTATCTTTATTGTCAAATAACGTTCTATACAAAAACTATATTTTAATGGTTCTTGTACTAGTTACATGTCTGGCACTATAATTTTGTTTATCACACCTCAAGGAGACTTCATATTGAAAGTATTTATATTAGGCTTCATATGCACAAATAACATCACTAAATATGAAGCTTTGCTTATCAATCTTAGAATAATAATTCAATAAAAAATTCAACATCTCTTTTTTTATGGAGATTCTTGGTTGATAATAAAAAATGGTAATGCTGAATATTAGACAAAATATGATAAATTAATCCCTTGCAAATGAAAGGTAGACAATTTCAAGCAATATATTACACATTTAGTTTGAATAAGTATCTTGTCTTCATAATTGAGCTGTAAATATTGTGGATACAATTGGATCTCTCTTAGATATGCCTTAAACTAGTCAACATTGTGATTTCTTGGTTGAGAAACTCTTAATATCCATGTATGATGTCCTATATTTTGAATTTGTATGCAAACTTGTTGGTCTTGATTCACCTTGGTATCATGATATTTATGCATACCTCTATGATCAAACTTTGCCACTTAACCTTTCACACACCCAACATAAAACCTTTCTCCAATGCACATCCTATTTCACTATCCTTGGTGATAATTTATATTGAAGAGGATTTGATGGTTCCTTACTTAGGTTTCTACATATAATATAAGCTAATATTTCACTTAAATACATTAAAAATAGTATTTGCAGTGCTCACACTAGTGGCATGATCTTAGCTAAGAAGCTTCTACATACATGTTATTATTGGCCTACAATGGAACATAATGCTTGCTAATATTTTAAATGGTGTCTTGTTTGTCAAAAAATAGGAGACTAAATTCATGCACTAGGACAAGATCTACGACCTATTACTAATCCTTGGCTTTTTCTTAGTGAGACCTCAATCTCATTAGTAAGATTCATCCCTCTCTTTTATGGTCACAAAATTATTGTCACCACCTTTGAGTATTACACTAAGTGGGCCAAATCCACCCCTCTTACCTACACCATTGGTAAAAATATTTTCAAATTTATCCTCCACCATATTATTTGTGGGTAAAAGCACAAACTTGTGTCACACTTTATAAAGGAATCGGCTAACAGCAAAAAAAATTCTGAACTTCGACCACATAAAAGTGGTCTTTATGTTTTGAATTTCAAAATGGTGTAAATTAATGAAATGTAGAACTTTTAGTGTAGTTTATTCTTGTAATTTTTTAAATTTTTTTAAAAAATGTTTTCATTATGTTTTTATCAATTTAAAGACAAATTTTGGAATGCTGAAAATTTCATAAAAGAGTGACTTCACGGGACGTCAAGAAACAAATTGAAAAAAACTTCATTTCTCCCTATTTTTTTTTCCAAATAGGTAATTTCAATATATTGTGCATGGAAAAAAAAATCACATTTTCATGTATATTTTTCTCGTAATAACGTTTTAAAGTCAAACATGTTAGAATTTGACAGTTTTCACGGACCATAAACTAATTTCAATTTTTGTAATCATTTAAAAAAAAAACATACCCTTTTGAAGTAGACTCTCCTCTTGTGCCCCATATACGGTTTAAAACATTTTAATAAGTTTTACTATCTAATCAGCCTCTTTTTTTATTTTTAAAACCTACTTGCATTATTTTAAAAATAAAACATATTAAAACTAATCAAAATATTATAAAAATTATATACTTGGATTCTACACTTTGAGCTCTACAAAAGGGTATTTTTATTTTTTGCAAAAAGATCAATCTGACTAGAGAAATACTCTGTCAAAGATGAATGTTTCAGAAAATTCTGAGAAATGATGAGTTGGCTGCCATGTAGGATGCCAACTAGGCATTTTCGGTAGATAGTGTTTCGGTCGAGAAGGTTTCGGTTGAAACCCTTTCGACTGGTACTGGATAGGCCGAAAGTAAATCGGCCGAAAACCTATCGGCCGATAACAACTCGGCTGAAAATAACTGAAATAAAAAATATATATTTTCTTTCTAA
Organism: Sequoia sempervirens; assembly: GCA_007258455.2. Taxonomy (NCBI): domain Eukaryota; kingdom Viridiplantae; phylum Streptophyta; class Pinopsida; order Cupressales; family Cupressaceae; genus Sequoia; species Sequoia sempervirens. The sequence goes on along the minus strand of VDFB02264088.1, from coordinate 35,505 downwards.
TTTCTCAAATTAAAAAAATTCAAAAATAACAAATATTTTGAAATATTCGGCTATTTTCGATTAAAGAAGGTTTATTTCGACATTTTAGAAGGTTTATAATTTCAAAATTTTACAAGACTTATTTTGGCAAAAAAAAGGCATTTGGACAAGAGGAGAGATATTTTTAAGGTATGTATTGATCTTCAACTTATTTAATTGATTATGCTTTTATGAAAAATGCATTTGAAGTTTGTTTTCACTATTTTTTTTATTAAAATATTAACATCAAAGAAATATTTGTAGAAATATATTTATAAAAAATTATATAGAAAGAAGATTATTTTATTTTATTTACATTATTTATTGAACAATTATTTTATTTATTTAAAAATTGTTTGAATATGAATGCATTTGTTGTTTTCACTATTTAAATTCTTAGATTTCATTATTATTGATCACCAATTCTATGTTCTTTCATTCTTGTTCTTACATGTCCTCCTTAAATACCTATGTTTTATTAAATTTACCTTTGCCTTTACTTTTATTTCCAATATATATACATAAAATTAGCATACTTATGAAATTAGTAAATTTATATAAAAAACATCAAAGATATCATTATCAAGAAGTTTATTTTTTATTTATTTATTTGAGAATTATATATAATTTTAAGTGTCTCTTATGTAAAATTATATATTTATAAAGAATTATTTCAAGAGAATTATATATAATTTTATTTGAGAATTATATAGAATTTTATACACATGTATGTATTATTCAATTAAAAATATTTTATGTTTTACATGTTTATGTTTATTCAAGACTTTTGTTTAAATATTTTATGTTTATGTTTTGCATCTAGTTACAAGCTTTTTAAAATATTTATGCTATATTACCTGTACATGTTTCATGGAAAGCTCATGTGTGTACAAATTTGTATGTAGGCACGAATTCAAATTTGAGTGTAATTTGTGATGGAAAATCCAAGGTCTAGATCGAGGAAGTATGATCGAACACGAGTAAGACAAAGAAAGAGAAAAGCAGATGAAGGAACATCTACTGAACAACAACCCATGGAAAATATTGATGATCAAGGTGACGTACAGGTACAAGAACAAACTGAACCTAGTACTAATATAAATTTTTTGGACTATGGTATGAAAAATTTGATGGATATAGATGAAGATTCTCTTTTCAGTAATATTTCATCTGAAGATATGTTATCTGAAAGCACATTAAAATTACACTATAAAAAAATATGGGATGAATTTTTTGAAGAGAAATCTCTAATTGGAAGAGCACAGTTAATTGTAAAGTTATTTAGATGAAAAGAAATGAACCCTATTTTGGAGTTGTTAGGGGTTGATAATAGGAAAAGGTCATCAAATTTTTAAAAAAAGTTGTTGAAAACTTGCAAGAAGCATTAGAATGTATTGAAAAGAAGAGTCAATCTAGTGATTTAAGTGTTGCACGTAGAGCGTTGATGACTGCAATTTCTAGTAAGAAATTATCACATGAAGACAAGTTCAAGCAATTTATGAATTACTAAATGTTTCTAGGAGAATTGTTCAAAGATATATTGAAAAGAGAGATGAAATAGATGGAAAAATTGAGAAAAATTGGGTAAATATTTGTAGGGTTCCTCGAAAAGATAGAATTTTAGAAGATGTAAAGAAACAAGTAGTTGAATATTGGACCACCCACTCTCGTGTTTCTTCCAATAGAAGGGATACTATACAAATAATAGGTGATGATGGTACAAAAATTTCTCATCCAAAACATTTTATAGATACAACACAAAGTGAACTTTTTGAAGCATTTAAACAAGAATTTTAAAATGTGAAGATTTGTCGAAGGATGTTTGAAACACTACGACCATCATTTGTATGTATAAATAAAGTACGTGAAACTTCTTGTTGTCGAAATCATGTTGAATTTGATCTAAACCTACAATCATATAGAAAATTTATAGCAACAATTGATCGAAATTTAGCCATCCCTGGCAGCACAACACAATTTGTGAAGTCTCTTCTATGTGAAAAATCAGAAAATTTGGATGAATTCAATGTTCAGTGTATAAAAAATGTATGTAATGATTGTGGAGATTTGAAGAATCTTTTACATGTTGACAATAATGAAATGCAAGTTACTTGGAAGAGATTTGAATATGAGACATACTTAACGAAGTCAGGAGTTGAGGCCAAAAAAATTGTTCTCAAAGAGAGTGGATTGCCTTACAATGAATTCATGAGTAAATTTCGCAATATCATATATCCACATATCCAACATTGTCATGGTGTAAGAGATGGAAAGCTAAAAGCGTCTCGTTATTGAAATTGTTTTCTACCGAGGTTGTGATACCTACTGACTGTAGTTTCTAGAACAATACATTTAGTCCTCAAGCTGAGATCAAAGTCAATATTATCAAATTTCACGATAAGGATTTGCAATCTTAGATTGCAAGTTTGCTTTCTGAGGCATCTGCAGAGTTAACAATCGATGGAATTACAATAGAAAAAGATGATGAATTATCATCAAAGAGGTTCACTTTTATGTCAGTGATGATACGAATCATGATAGAAGCTATGTAGCTCATTGTTTCAATTTTTTTTTTGAAGACCTAAGACGATGTGGCATAAATCAAGAACAACACTAGATATGGTCTAATGGATGTGCTGGTAAGTACATTATTTTTTGAATTATTTTTATTTAATTTATATTTACTTTTAACTTTGAGACTTAAATTGTTTGATTGCTTAAATATATATATATAATTACTTGTTTGAAGCTAATTTGGTTTTTAATTGTTTAATTATTTGTAACTTCACAGGACAATTTAAGTTTGCAAAAGCCTTTGTTTGGTTAAGCAGTCAACATGCTAGACGCAACACCAAATTTTTGTGGAATTTTTATGAGTGGACATGGAAAAGCATAGCACGATGGAGTAGGAGCATGTGTGAAGCGTGCACTTAGTCAACATGAACTTGTTGGTATGTAAAGTTTTCACCATATATATATATATGTCCAATTTAGCTTGATATTTTTTAAAAGATTAGATATATATATTTAATTTAACTAAATTAAATTCTTTTAAGTTCCTTGAAAGTAATAGGTGACAAATTGTGCCAACTTGTGTGTAACTTGTAGGTAATGCCATACATAATGCAAACAAAATTGTTGAATGGTAAAAAAGTCACTTTTCTGCTCACGACTCAACATACAACACATGGTATTTTTTGGAAGTTACAGGTACATGTCTAGTCAAAATTTGTTAAAAATTTGAATTTCAAAGTTCAAGTATATGTACATGATTTCAAATTGAATTTTCAAGCTTGAATTTAAACAAATATTGATCAATCAAATCCTTATAATTGTCAAGCAATTCATGGTATTAGAAATCTGCATCAAATCATGACAATGGGGAGTAGTAGGCCTTATGCAATTAATGTGAGAGAAAAATCATGTTTTTGTATTGATTGCATTGAGGACAATGCAAAAATTGATCAATGTGAAAATATTAGAGATGGGTATGTTTCACAATGGGAAATTAAACAATTAATATCAATGCCTCCTTTTGTTGAAGATGACAATGTCGATGTCTATGATCCACTATATTCAACTGATTACGAACGTGCATTTGATTTAGTTGTTACAAGTATGGAAATTGATTAATTTAGTTAAAATCAGGATTTAAATATATATATATATATATAATATATATATATATATATATATATATATTCTATGTTTAAGTAAGTTTCAAATATAAAATATAAATTTTTGTAACTTTTAAATGTATAATTTACTTAAATATGTATATATACATGGTGTGTGTACAGGAGGTATTTTCGTTGTAGTTGCAGATCCTGAAAATGAGGAAGGTGTAGATTACTATCTACTAAGATGTACGCAACCAAAAAGAAAATTGGTCGAATCAATGACAGATGGTGATAGACAAGAGTATCCCATTGGATCAGTCGTTATTGAAGGCACATATTATCATCAAATAAAGATAGATAAAAATGGTATTATATTTGTTGATTATAGGCCAGGAAAAAAGGTTCTACATTACAGTCACTTAGTTTTGGCAACAAAAATAAATTTAGAAACTTTACCTAAAAGAGGACGTGCCAAACAAAAGTGGAGGTTGCTTATTGAAAATCATGAAAAGATATTAGAGATAATTAAAGATAGAGAGGATCCAGATTTTATGTACCAGGAGCTTTAAGTTGTTTTTTGGATATATGTACACATTTATGACTCCAAATCTATAATATATATTTGTATTGATTGGACATGTGACATGATTTAGAATGAGTTTTTTTTTAGAATGTGACATGTATGTTAGATCATATATATGCTTGATACAAAACCTAGTGACTTTAAAAATGTTTTCATTTACATTTTGCCTAAATTCCTTTAAATCATCTAAATTTCCAATTGCATAATTTTTACATGTTGGACATGGTTCATTCTTTTAAGTTCACTCAAGAATCTCTAGAAATTCCTTTATATCATCTCTCTAGATTCCTTGATTTTATTTTTATGTTTGACATGGAATTGTTAAACTTTCACTTTCAAATCTTTGAATTTAAATATTTGTTCAACTCCACTTATATACATGAGCTAGATTGAATATATATATATATATATATATATATATATATATATATATATATATATATACGTGCAACAATTTGTACAAAACCTAGTCTATGTTCCAATTTTGCATTTAAATTTATTTATGTTCCACATAATTCTTAAGTTCACATGAATCTTTCATTTCATTTGAACATTCAACTCCACAAATTTATATAATTATCTAGTTGATTTAGTGCTTGAGTGGTGAAGAATCTAGACATAAATGTTGTCTCTAGTTATCTTTATTTTTTATACATTACTAATGCACGACATTCAATAATTTTAAATGATCATTTGGATTTTCATGTATCCTAATCATCACATCCTAATTTAATTATTTTCATTAGGTAAGCATCCTTCATCCTAATCATCAAGTTAAGATCACTTTATCAAGTAATAACCCATATAACCATAATCATCCTAGAATCATTTAAAAATTATCCATCTAGATCCATCTCAACCATACATCCATTCTCCATCCTTAATAAAAAATCATCACTTGAACATCAAAATTTTGTTACTTGGTATCAATCTAGTCCATACATCATATTGTCCTTTCATCATCACCCAAAGCTTTCAACATCTAGGGACCTTATCCTTAATTTGGACTATCATCCATTTCAAATCCAATCTCCTAATAAAAAATCACTTGACCTTATAATTTGATTTCATCTTTAATCCAAATTTTCTTAAGATCATTAGCTCCTATCTTTTAAGTATAGTTATTAAATCCATTTTGTTAATGTTAGATTGTATCTAGGTCCTCTTGGTCTAGTCTTTCTTGTTCACCTCAAGGTGCATTGGAATATATGAACATTGTAGTGAATCATAGTGATGGTGTTTGGGGTGCTTGAGATAGCTACATTTTGGCACCAATTTAACTTTGTTTACCATGTATAGCTTGAGATCATGTATGTAATGGCCCATCTTTCCAGTACAATTAAATATGGATTGATCAATTTTTAATTTATATAGAATTGTCATCTAGGAAGATCTAGATCTACTTGATCAATTTTTAATTTATATAGAATTGTCATCAATTTTTAATTTAATATTAAATGTGCATAACTTTCAAGATTTAAATATATCAATTTCCAATTGCATATATATAAATGTTCCACATGGAATTCTTAAACTTTCAAGACTAGAAATTTGATTTCATTTACATTCAACTCCACTTATAGCTTACATGCTTTCTTTGAATTACATGGAATTCTTAAGTGAACACTTTCAAATATATATATATATATATATATATATATATATATATATATATATATATATATATATATATATATATATATATATATATATATATATTTCATTTCATTTACATTCAACTGGACACAAGTATAGCTCATCATCTAGTTCAAGAATTCTTTGCATGCACATTCAAATGAACATGTGTATTAGATTATATGGAATTAGATTAGGTTCATGTATAGCATGATATATGCACAATTTAAATGTATTTAACCTATACTGACTTTAAAAATGAACATTTAGAGCTCTAAAGAATTCAAGAACTATCATCTATTTCCAATTGCATTTTTATGTTCTACTTTAAAATATAGCATTAATCTGAAGCATATTTGCATTCATTTTTTTCTATTTCTTGACCTATTTATTAAAGAAAAATTCATTTGAACTATTTATTTAAATTAATTACATGTACATGTCCATCTTTTTAAATTTACAAATAGCAACCATTAGATAGTGGAGTCCAACATTTTGATTTCACGATGTAAATTTAGATATGTACAACAAGTGCATTTGAACAAACCATAATTTAAATTTAAATAAAGGTACTTGTTCCTTGCTAAATAAATAAAACCATAAACTAATAATGCATGATGTATTTATAGATGTAATGTAAGTGAACATCAAACCATAATAATGCACATATATAACAAACCTAGATTCAAACCATAAAACATAAATGTATGAATGTGACATGTAAATCATAACAAGTATATATATGTATACCATAAAACATAAGTACAACACATGTGCAAATGTTCAATACATAAATCATAAAAAGTGTCTCCAACATGTAATAATATAAAACAAATCTCAAAGAGAGGCATGTTTGGTATGAATAGAATAATCAAATCTCTGGCCCGATCTCTCCCTCGATCTCTCCCTCGACCTCTCCCTCAATCCATGGCTCGATCTCTCCCTTGACCTCTCCCTCGATCTCCCTCGATCCATGGACCGATCACTCTACTGATCCAAGATGTGTGGATCCATGTCCCGATCTGTGTCTTGAGCCTCGTCCCAACCCTTGCATGTGTCCAAGTACATATATGTAAAATTATCTAAAATTACAATGTACTTGAGTTCAATGTGTTCAAACTTAAACATCAAGTAATTAATTTATTTATTAAATTTAAATGTACCTCATCTGCATACTGCATGGGATCGCCATCATGCTCCAAATTTCCAAAGTCTGGCAAATCACCATACTACTTAAAATTTTCAAGTACACAATTTCAATCAGGAGTTAAACAACTAGAAGTTTTTAAAATTCATTACATAAGTTTTTAGAACACAATTTTATATATGTATTTAAATTATAGATTGAAAGTACCTATCGTGCCTGCTCGATGGCTCTACCAATGTCACTAAGATCACGAGAATGTAAAGACATCGCAGGGGGCTCTGTAGCATGTACAACATCAGTGGGAAAAAGAAGTTGACTATATGTCCCATGGACAGGATCAGGTGTCGCAGTAGCCTCAACATGACTTGTAACATCTTGATGACTACTTGGACAAGCTAAAGGATCAATAGATACATGATGTGCATGGGATCCTGTAGGCTGATGTGGAATATCCTAAGTTGCATTTGCCACCCTGTGCTTTGTATGTTATGAGGATATCGTTGTCTAATAAAGTCTGGTACCCTGTCAAGAGAAATCCCATGGTCCTCACTGATAACCTGATATGTTGCTAGTAAATCCAAAATTGAGAGTCTACACGTATTACGCAGAGTCGTGTGGGTCATATGCTTGACATCTGCAAGAGTAGGTAGATCGACACTAATAAATGGATCATACGATGCATATGTAGCCTCAATGGGAGGAAGGTTGATCTGTGGACGTAATAAGTATCTACCAACTCAATTAGATGAAATTTGATCAATCTGAGTCGTAATAGAGGCAATGTTATAAAAAATATGACTCTGAGTGAAGCTTGTTGTTGCCTCCCCTGCTGTTGCCAATTCCAACGTTTTGGTAAAACCAAAAGGTTTGGGCCAACTAATGCCCTCTTGTCCACAGGCGGTGGAAAATTTGAAGGTCTAAACTGTGGTTTGTCAGAAAAACGGCCTTTACCTTGGCCAACATGCTCAGGATAAGATGTGTAGTCCACCTCTATATGTAAATGAAATTCTGCATATAACTGTTTGAAAAAATACAGTGGCAGCACGTCATTGTGAGGCCATCTATGATGTGCTACCAACCATCTAGGGTATATGAATGGTGCAACAAGAGGATCTTCACACCTTGTAACCACATATCCTCTAATTTTATTTTTTCCTCTATAAAATGGGAACTTGGATAACACATTTTCACCTGAAACTAATTTGGCAACTTCTCTATGTTTCACTGTGCCAGTAACACTCCTGGCAAGAGAAAAATAAAACTGCTCAATGTTGATTTCATCATAAGGATTGTATGATCAAATTGTCTTGATCATCTTAATAATCTCCTGTCTAATAGTGACTAATCTATCTCGATTAGCCAAATTGGGGGAGTTGTGAATTTTTTTCTCTAAACATTTTAGAGCATTGTTCAATCTGGCAATACTATCCTGAAATATATTTGATCTAGTTTGAGCTTCTCACTCAGAACGAGGGGAATGATGAGATCCCTCATCGACCATGATATACATAAATAGATAAAGATCTGCATATCATTAAAAAAAAATTACATGATGAACTAAACAAATTTAAATTGAATTTTTTTCAAAACTAAAATAAATAAATATTTAAATTAAATGTAAAATTTTCAAGTTTCAAAACTAGAAAACATTTTTAAATTTAAATGTACATCTAATGAGATCTAGTTAAAACTTTATATCTATCTCTATGTGAACCTATTAAATCATAGATGCATGTAATATGCAACCAAGAATAAATATGAAAAAAATATATTTATCCTTTCAACCACTCTATACTAAAATTCTGATCAAAATAAAAAAATACTCTTCATTACAATTGGTCACATATATATAGACTTTCTTTGTAATCAATTATTTTTTAAATCAAACACTAAATAAAAAGGTTAAAATTTCCTTAATTTTTCGATCTAACTTAAAACATATTAAAGTAATAACTAAAATTCTTTGAAATAAATTCCTTAGGAATAAAATACAAACATTGTACACATGTTTTGTAGGCACAATATCTCCTTTGATATCATCTTTTTCTTTCATGAAAGATGAATTGAGGCCTCGGGAATGCTATGTTTGATTAGAAACCTTGGCCTTGTAAGCATGGAATGACCTTTATTTCATCATATAATTTATTTTCTTCTTCAATGAACTTAACTCAATAGTTCACCTTTTGTAACAACTTAGATAACATAAGAAATTTGACAACTCCAAATCTAAGACTTTCAATACATTTGTGTATGTACATATATATGCATTTATATGTATGTATGTATGTACACATGTATGTATGTGGGAGTGCATGTGTACATGTATATATATGTGTATGTGTGTATGTACATATGTACATGTGCATATATTTGTATGTACATGTATGTGGGAGTGCATGTGTGTACATGTATATACATGTATATATATGTGTGTGTATGTGTGTATGTACATGCATATATATACGTGTATGTGTGTATGTACACATGTATATATACATGTATGTATATGTATGTATGTCTATATACATACATGTACACACATGTACATATATATATATATATCTACATGCACGTGCATACATATATTTATGTACATGTACATACTCAAGTACATACATACACACACACACACACACACACACACATATATATGCATACATACATGCATACACACATACACATACATATCTAATACATACATACATACACACATACACATATATGCATGTACATGTACATACACACACACACACACACACACACACACACATATATATATATATGCATACACACATACACATACACATACATACATAATTTACATACATACATACACACATACACATATGTATATATAATACATGCATATACATGTATATATATGTACACATACATGTACGTGCATTATGTACACATGAATGTATACATGTACACACATACACATATATATGTACACATGCATGTGCATACATATATGTACACATGTACATACATACATATGGTGAACTAAAAATTAGTGGTTTTCAATTTTGAATTTATAGAAATGTAAATTTAGGCAAAATGTATGTATGTACATACACGTATGCATTTATATATATTGTGTACACATGTACATGTATGTACACTCAAGTGCATACACATACATGTCCACACATACATACATATACACATGAGTATATGTGTATATTGTAGTTATCATACTAAAATGTATGCTATGCTTCTTGTGTACTCTATAACTTTTCAGTATAGGGTGAACTAGCTTAAATCTATCCATAATTTCTTAAATCTCTAGGATTTAACCATTGGAATCTAACAAGATTAATGATGTAAGTCTTATTGTAACTATCATTCAAATTATGAAATTTTACATGGGTGTCTCATATGCCTAGTAGGTATGTTGATTAGGATGGGAGCTAAAAAGTTACATTTAGCCAATTTATGAGAACATGAGCTAGCTTAAATCTATCCACAATTTCTTAAATCTCTAGGATCTAACCATTGGAATCTAACAAGATTAATGATGTAAGTCTTTTTGTAGGTCAATTAGCAAATCTCTAGGATCTAACCATTGGAATCTAACAAGATTAATGATGTAAGTCTTGTTGTAGGTCAATTACATATGCAATCATTACACAAGATTAACCATTGTTTCATGTTGTGATTATGTAACCACCATTTGATTTAAATATTTATTCCACACCCACTTAAGAGTAGGAAAACACATTACTCTAGTTAGTATGTTTGTTAAGTGCAGACTACAAGTATAGATGAGGGTAGTGCTACAATTTTGGAATTTTACATGGGTGTCTCATATGCCTAGTAGGTATGTTGATTAGGATGAGAGCTAAAAAGTTACATTTAGCCTATTTATGAGAATAAGCTAGCTTAAAAATCTATCCATAATTTCTTAAATCTCTAGGATCTAACCATTGGAATCTAACAAGATTAATGATGTAAGTCTTGTTGTAGGTCAATTACATATGAAATCATGAAACAAGATTAACCATTGTTTCATGTTGTGATTATGTAACTACCATTTTATTTTTATTTATTCCACACCCACTTAAGAGTAGGAATTTACCCATATAAGTAATATGTACACATTACTTATATTTGAGCCATTTTTCTCTTTATTTTCAACTACATGTTAGCTTTCAACTTAAGAATAGGTTTCATGGCCCTTTTGTTTATGGGACAGCTGTCAAGTATCTGATGGTTAGGGGTGTATTTATGCTTTTGTGCTTTTGTTTCAGCATGCTTGCGGGAGACATCATGTCTTGACCAAAAAATTTTTACGAGTATTAAGCTTTCAGAGGTTGTGTCTGTATAGTTCTCATAAGTCATGGTTCTCAGAGGTGTGAATTTTCTTTTGTACCATACAATTTGTACTTTGAGGTAATTTTTTCTGCATAATGCATAACCTTTTTAGTTTTTTAACATGTAAATGAAATCTGGCAATGCAAGCCTTTTATATGAAACAATTGGTTGCCTATGCTAGGATTTTAAGAGGAGGCGGTAATTTTATTTTACTGTAGAATTCGTCATGGTGTTTATGAAAATAGGTAATTCTTTAGCAAAATATGTGATTGAATCATGCAAATATGTGATGAGTATATGGCTATCACATGTTATAGTTCATTATTTTGAAACCTTGAATGTGGACAAATGCCAGATAGACACTTTCTTTTGTGGGATAATAAATTCTTGATAGTAAGTTGAATTGTGTATGCTAGAAATTGATAAGACATAGGAATTCATTACATGAATTCACATTGATAGAATTGATGTGCAACTGTTGATGGAGAAGTCTTACTTATGTTGATTTGTTGAGATTAATTTCCATCCTATTTAGTCTTATAGTCAATATAGTTTATATGTTGTTCTCTAACAAGATGTGTATATACAATAAAGTATAAACATTTTATTTCACTTTCATCTTTAATCTCTTTTCATTCTTAATTAGATCATGCCATATTTTCATGTCTGGGTCATTTCTGATGGTTATTAGGATTTTCAAGGATTGGCACTTTGCTCTTGACATTTTCTAGTTGCATGTTTTTGAATTTTTCTGTTGCAAGAAATGATAAGTGGTTTGGATTTCACACTAATAGGGAATCTCTTTGATCATCAACTCATACTTAATAGTGGTGATAGTCCAAAGCATAGCCAATGAGTAAACTTGGTATGTTCTGAAGCCCAAATATTTCAGAAAATCAAGAATTATAGCTCTATCAATCTTATTAATGAATAAATACGAACATGGCTATCAAAGAACCTCAGGCGTGTAAGGTAAGAGCCCTGCTTATTTTACAGGTTTTTAAATGTCTGGCAATGGCCATTGCAAATATGATCTTTGTTATATGATGTTGACATTTTCTGAAGGTGGTGCAGTTGTCTTATTTCCATGACAAGATAACTTTCCGCTACAACTTCTACCAAACTTGGCTTTGTACTGGTGACTTCTGTCCAAAATTCCAAATACATTTCTATCTAATCAGGAGCAAGTAAGACTTGACATATAAAGGGTAGGTGTGGAATACATTACCATGGACATTAATGATTGATTTCTTATGTTGGTAGGTGTGAAAAACTACAAAGTACAAACAGATCTATTCTAAAGCGTAAATAGATAAAACAATAGGTTGGAAACCAATTTCATTGTTTGCACTTGCCTTCTCTCTGATGACTCCTCTTCTCAGAGTATTGGAGGGCTTATTGGTCACGTTGTGTGTTACTGAATGGTACAATAATTAATATTCAAAATAATCTATTATTTATTTTGACTAAAATCAAAATTTGAAGCTGCTTGGCTCTAGTGACATTGGTGTGTGGTTTTATTTAATATTTTTGTTTTCAGTAAAGAAAATATTGTGTGGCATGGAGGTATTTGATATTAGCCAACATATATATATATGTTGGATAATATCAAATTCCACCCAAATATATATAGTATGGATGAATTTGACAATTAGGTCATTGATTGGAAACCAACATAGCAAGATAAATCAGTAATACCCATGAACTAGATCTGTAATATCTCACTTTTCTCACAAAACCCCAAATTATTAATCCACTAGAGCAAACTGTTTAAACATCAAAATCTAATAATGTTCCAAAAATCACAACCAAATCTATGTATTTCCTTCATCAATATCGCAAACAATGCAAACTTTCATATCTTTCAGCCAATAAAATTGATGAGAAAAATTTCTTTTAACATATCAATGAAACCTTAACATAAAATACATCGAAAAAATCTCCCAAACGAAATAAAACACGCATAACATGAATCAAAGAATCCAACAAATGACCTCAAACAGAACCTGGGTGTATATGGGTGTTGTTGGTCTTGACCTCGACCGACGAGCTCTCGCCCTGAACCCTTTTGCCTGAGCATTCAAAATGGTTGGGCTGGTTTGTTTTTTTGATTTTATCTCGATATTTTCGGTCGACACATTTTCGGCAGAGAAGGTTTCAGCCAAAAGAGTGGTGACACGTAGGTGCCATGTCACTGCCCCGTGGCTTTGGCCGAAACCCTATTGGCTGAAAAATGGTCGGCCGAAAGTAATCTGGTCAGATTACTTTATTTGGCCGAAAGTGTGACATAGTTTTGTGCTTTTACCCTTATCACTATGGAATTCCTACCATCATTGTCTTAGAAAATGATACATCATTTAAAAATCGTGAATTCCACATCCTCTATGAACACTTTCATATCTAACACTACTAGTCAACCCCCTACTATCCATAAACAAATGACTGAGCTAAATAGATAAAATAAACCTTGATCAAAATCCTTAAGAAAATCATCAATTCTACTAATCATGATTGAAATCTCCATCTTTATCCTATCTTATGGGCTTACAACATAAGAATCTACACTCCTATCAGTGTTGCCCCATATTCTTTAGTCTTCGGTGTTGAAGAAATCTTGATGATTGAGATTGAATTACCATCATTGTACATCTCTTTGCATGACCTTTTTGATGATGATGAATATAGGATTTCCAAAGAACATGAGCTTGAATTATTAGATGACTGGAAACTCAATGCCTTATCATTTATGAGATTATTAAAATAATCTCTATAGAAGTTATAACAAAAAAATTAAAAGTTTATAATTTGAGATTGGTGATCTTGTCCTTAAGAAAAATCATTGGAACTCTATTCAAGACCATGAAAAGAAAGGATAATTTTATCATAATTGGCTAGGACCAATTATATTATAGTCATCAAAGGATCAAGTGCATATCAATTAGCTACTTAGGATTTCCAAATGCTTGATAAAATTTGAATATCATACATATCAAATGATTATATGCTTAGTCTATAGATTATTCTAGTAAAAAATAAAAAATAATAAGAAAAAAAAAGGGAAAAATATTCTCTAGAGAAAATCACTTTTGTGGCATCTTGGACAAGTACCATGGTGAAAAATTTCTCAAAGGAACTATGTGTATAGTTGGATTCTTTAATCCTTTAGGTCTCCTTCATGACACTTCCTCCTATTTTTATAGCATCCCATTTCATCGCTTAGTTTCCCACCTTATTCTTAGTCCTTTCCACTTCATCATGTTCTTGTATCCTATGTTGCAATAGATACTTGTGTCTTTCTTGGGAATAGATTTTTGAAATTGTCCCCTTGCTTCTTTAGCATCCTGGATGAGTCCCTTATTAGTCTATATTTTAATACACTCAAGTATATTGGTCACACACCTTATAACATTAGCACTCGACACATTGAACTATAAAAAAATATTTAATATTTATGTGACTTGGATAGTATAAGCCGATGAATTATCTTCTATCATGTCTTTCATCTCATATATTTTTTCCATCTCATATATTTTTTCCTATGTTGGATATCATTTTCCATAGTAGGCACCATCAATCTCATCACCATATTTTTCAACACTCTGGAAAGAGGTACATTGTTGTATGCTAGTTGGTTGTTTCTTTTTTTAAAATATTTGTTTCTCTTTTTTATCCCACCTCACACCTCCTCAAAGTCACCATGATCCTTTATATCTTGGTGTGTCTTGAATGGTGTAGATTGGGACATGATTTTATTTTTTCATGTGTTGTGCTTGTTTGGTTGTCCCATTATGGTACCCACCGAGGTCATTATACATCTCGTGATGTGCTAGGGCATCCTTTTTGGTTAATATTCTTCTTAGTCAATAATTTATGCACTTTACACATCATCACCATAGCCTTTATACCTTGGTGCATAACATTAGATGCTATATCAAACACCAAGTTTCTCACTCCATTTAGCATGACATCCTCCTTTCCATCCTAGATTTCTTTCCTCCTTCCCTTCAAGAGCCTACCCAAGTTATTTATACCCACCTATCCTCTCAAGTGGGAATTATCCCATACTTTCCATAAACCCCATCCATCATTTCCATCCTTCCTCATCCTAAAAGTATATTTTATTTTTCTTTAAAATGACATTACTTTGTCACAATATCATCTTAAAGATGGCCAAAATTTAGATGCCTAAAAATACATAATTCCTAATATATCATAATCCCATTCCCTAAGTCCCAACTTATTTACCTAGGTTCTAATCCCATTTTCTTAAATCCTAATAACCTTGTCCCCTTTCCCCTTTACACATCATTTAATAATTTTTTTTTATCAAATTTTTATTTTTCACCTAACCACCCAAAATGAATAAAAATAATTATAAAATTCCTTTTAATATGCACCTTCCATTTCATAAACATCTCCCAAAAATAAAAAATAATGATTACCTTTTTCCCTACACCTTCCATTTCCCAACTACTCAACTAGCTCAATTCTCATTGTTGATTTCCATCTAATCTCCACTACTGATCTCCCCAACTAGAAGTCTATAAATTCAACCTTCTTAAGTCATTTTCATAGGCACACTTGATCACATCATAAAATGAACAACCACATTCCAACAACCTTTAAACACAACTACTTTGAAGTACAATATAAATAATTATAGAAACTCACTATTTTATTTCATTTCTATTTATGGTTTTTTGAGGTGGTAGTTAGGATTGAAATAAAGGTTTAAATTTTAGCATTTTTGTTGTTCATTTTAATTTCAATCTTTGCTACTCACACATATTATAATCATTTAAAACTATAATTAACAAGAGAAAAACAAACTATAAGATATTCCTATTAATAATTTACAATGCATAAATCTATTACAAAATAATAAGTTGAAAAATGAGCACCTTAAAATAAAAGTGTAATATAATATGATACCATAAAATATTGAAAACAAGGACAAAAAATGTGTAGAAAGAAGAAGTGAGTTTCTTCAACATACCTCTAATATTCTCTCAATCTCTTGGATCAACAAGGTCAACATAGTGAAATCTATAGAGTTTGCTTTTGTAATAACCCAAAACCATTTCTTATCTATTAAAAAGGTCACTAAAATATTAAAAACATGAGTCACATAAGATGTCTTTTACATATCAAAGCCATTCACAAAATAAAATCACAAATGTATAAAGAGAAAAAATATAGATTGTTTTTGAAATAATTACATTTGAACTCACAAGTCAGTTTGAAACGTTTATTTAAATAGTTTGAAATAATAGGGGAGCTTAGAGAATGGAGGCCCAAGGTTAAAATAGAGTAAATTTAATTCTTGGAAATTTATTTTATCATCATTTCAAATCAATATATACTTTTTATTTGAAGAAATATAAGCTTATTTTATCAACATTTCTCTTAACTTATACTCTTTAAAGTAGGATCTAAAACATGCTACTATAATACTATATTTTACAAAAACTTCTCTAATGTTTCCAATTTCAATCCATTATCACAATTTATGTTATCTATCTTGGTAAATTTTCTCACTTGTTTAACTAAAATATCTTTCACACACTTGTACTATTCAATTTTACAGAGCAATTATATGTATTGGAATAAGTGTACATTAATTAAATCACAAATTATAAATATAAATGGATGTGTGAATGAACATATAAATTGTTGTACCATTTTCTCTTCTAATTAAAATAATAACATTTTCTTTTGCATGTTGTATCCAATGTGTGAGGATTTCTAAATATACTAATATTGAACTATAATTTATGTAACATTACACAAGACATATTATTTATTAGATCACTATAATAAGTGAGAATAAGATGACTTGCTTGCATATGTACCATATGTGTTTTTATACATTAATATAGCTCATATAATTTGAGTAAAGATAAATGCCATTTATAGGTAGTACACTAAGAACCTTTGAAGTTAGCCATAGGAAGTTAATAGTGGTGGGTCTTATTTTGAACACTTATATTCATTAGGTGAACTATATTGTTCAGAGAGATTCAATTTAGGTTATTAGGTTCATAAAGATTCAATTTGGGTTATTGGGTTCATAAAAATGGTAATGCTTGTAGGATTTATGATCTTGAATAAAGAAAATAAAATAAGGATAGGATGAGAAAAAATGTCCTCTTCTTACCAAGATTCCTTTATACTATACTCTTTTTTCTTTTTCAAAAATTTTCATATTTAAAACTAAGACCCCTCATTTGATTAGTGCTCAAGAAAAACCTCATGCTTATTAGGATATATAAAAGGGTCTTCTAATTTTAAAAGAGAAGTGGAGGCATGATGTCTTCTCAAAGGTTTCTCTTGTTGAGTGAATTATAAATAGTATCCTCCTTTTTAACCATATAACCTTCTTAACTAAAAAAAATAGGAATTAGATTTATGCTTCACAATAAAAAATTATGTTTTTGGCTCCATAGTCTAACCTAGAGCTCACCCACCTAAGATTGGAAACAAAATAAGTTTGAAAAAAGAAAGCCTAAAAATGTTTTCAAAACCTTATACATCATTATAGACAAGTCAAATGTGAACCAAAAATCTTTTTAACAATTCTCTAGCCCCAAAATAATTTATATAAAAAAAAAAGACAATACCACAAAGCAACCAAACAAATCAACAAATTGCTATCATCATACAAACTTGAGTCTAGTGTAATATTAAAAAAAAACATAAATATGCGAAACATGTTCCTCATCACATTACACACAAATTTAATGTTGTGCACTTCACTGACCTTTGTAAATTAAGGAACACAAACAATGTCTGGGATAATTTATATTCAACCCTAACTAAATGCATCCTTCTCAATGTTGTAACCTTAACTATGCTTTTGAATGGTCTTGGGAATGATCGTGATTTCTATAGAATCAACTCCCTTATTGTTGAAATGAAAGAAATGAAAAAAATCCAAATGTTATCACTTATGCCCCCCTCATAAAGACTTTGTGTAAACATGATCAAATTGGGGAAGTGTATGAAATCTTGCTCACAATTATGCATGCTTATTATTTTTCTATCATCATTACATATACCACTTCGATAAACGGAACTTGTAAGATTGGTAAAATAAATAAAGCTCTTGTTTAAGTCATCAAAATGATACAAGACATGACTGTTGTCCTAACATTTGAATGCTACCTTGATAGATGGATTTTGCAAGGCTAGAAAAATAGATGAACGATATAATATTTTTGTACAAATGATTAAGTTTGGTTCTTTCCTTAATGAAGTGACATTTAGTACAATTATTAATGGACTTTGTAAAGGTGGTAGGATGTGCATATCTTGGGATTGTTTTACATTTTATAGCCATACATGATTATCTATAGTTCTTTGATATGTAATCTATATGAATCACATAAGATAGAAAAATATCAAATTTGCTTAAAGAGATGATAAGAAAAGGCTTCTCCTCAAATGTTACTACCCACAACAATTTGATTGCTAGCTTATGCTAGACTAATAGTGAAAATCAAGCATTTACAGTTCTTTTTCAAATGGAAAACATGGTCCATCTTCTTGACGTAGTGAATAAAATTCTAGAACTATGCTACACTTTTATAAAGAAAACGACCAACAAAAATGTAGTTTTTCAACTTTGACTTTCTAAAAGTGACATTTCTATTTTAAAGTTTAAAATGATATATGTGTGCAATGAAAATATGCTCAATGTGAATGAAATTGACACGTAAATCACTTAAAACACAAAATCAAACAAAAATACAAGATTAGGCTAAGAAATCTAAAAATACACAAAATCGAACCAAACTGATGTATGCTAGACTCCTCGTTGTGTAGACGTGCCCTTAATATTCGATTGGATGTGTGCTCACTAGTAATTTAGACAACATAACAATGCTCCAAGTGAAAATGAGTGAGATGAATGATAAAATAGTTAAGTGTTAGATATATAGATTTTAGATGAAAATAGATGAAGGGCTATGATTGATTTATGGAGATCAAGGGTGAAGGATGGTTGGGATCTCTCAAGCCACAAGATTGTGCCAAGTGGAACAATGAGAGGGCTTGAGATGGAGATGGTACTTTGAGGGGACAAGGCCCATGTGACATGGTATCAAGGCCATGTTACATGTAAAAGGGCCATGTGCATGATGTGATAATGAGGGTTGACCCACTTAATCATGGATTAAGTGTGTGTAACCACTTAAGGGGAGATTATGATTATATTAGGATTAGAGAGCAAGTGAGAGAGTTGGAGGATGAGACATGAGGTGAGAGGAAAATATGAATTAAATAATTTCTATTTGGAGGAAAGGGTATTTGGGGATTAAATAAAATAAATAAGGGTATTTACTCAATTTAATAGATGAATGAGATGGGGGTAAATAATTAAAGGTTTAGTTATTTAATTTAGGCTAGGACATAGGGATACTAGAAGAAATAGATTAGGTTGAGACAATTTAATATTATTTAAATAATAGTATACTATTTAATTGATATAGAGGATGGAAAATTGGTTGAATTATGGGTAATTTGATCAAATGTGGTCAATTTTAGGTGTATACAATATACAATAATAAAATGTAGAACTTTTGATGTGTTATGTTTATAATTTTTTATTTTTTTAATAATTAGTTAGATATAGTTTTTTATAAATTTAATAGAATTATTTTAGTTGCAAGTAAAAATTAAAAAGTGAGCTCAATGGGATTTCAAAAAGTATAACACTTTTTTAGTTAAATTATTTGCCCACTTAAATAACTTGAAAATCTAGTGCATAGAGAAAAAATATTATACCATCTTGAGAGGATTCTCTTTTAGTGTATGGTATATTTTTAAAATTTAAAATATATTTTAATAACTTTTAAAAAATAATTAGTCTTGTGTATGTTTACAATATTTCACTTCCAATATATATATATAGCATGATTTGAGCCATCATTTGATAGACTAAAATTAGATTTCATGAACAACTTTCTTCTATGAAATCACAATAATATAAAAACTTAAAGAGAGTTTTACATTGACTAAATGAAAATGCAATACAATTGATCTATAAATTAACTATCCAAAACAAAATAAAACAAGTGACGCAAGCGTCGAGTTCCTGCCAACAGGTAAAAGTCATGTAGCTTAGAGATAGGAAAAGTTTCTAGATAGCAAATAGGAATATAAATGTATTGAAAGTAGCTAGAAAAGTTAGAAGTTATTTTTAGAAGCGCACAAATGCATGGAATTTTTTAGGGTTCATGGGAAACGTGGTCCATAAGGACATGTGAACAAAGAGCATGTGTGGATGGATACAAGGGGATTTTTTTTTTATGGGTACCATGTATACGTGGAGTTTTTTTTAGCAATGAAATCTTGTTTTTTTGTGTGTATATGTATACATTTGTGAGAAGGTAGATTCTTTATGATCTTAATTAGGAAGCAAGAATGCATTATTAATTTCTATTAATTATTGAATGCAAACAATCAGAAAGATTTGTAAGAATGCACGAGACATTAATGCATAGATGCATCCATGTGCAGATAATGCATATAGGAGTGAGAAGCATAGTTGGCATGTTAACGAGCCTTAAAGCAAGAGACTTAGTTTGCATTTACAGTATTAAATGAAAGAAAACTGGAGAAATAAAGTGTTTATGACTAGGTCAATGTTTTATATTTTTATTTCTTGTTAGGAAACCTTTTGATTAATACAATTGAGTTATTTTAATACAATTGAGTTATTTTAGTTTATCATATGACAATATGCAGGTGCTAATAGTAACAATAGTGTTAGGTGGAAGATTGATAGGGATAGCTCATTTGAGTATCAACTTTTTGGAAGATTAAAGAATGTTTTTTGTAATGTAGTAAAAAGATTAGTATTATACAAAGTTATTGATTTTATTATAAACAAGATTTAAATCATGTCTATGTAATATATTATTTTAAATATACCAAAACTAGACCATGCTTTAGATAAATTCCATATTAAAGTACTTTAAAATAGTGTTGGTGCAATCCCAGACACCAGAACTTTAATATTTTGCAACAATAAGCCACTCCATTTGGTAATGGTAATTTGGATTGTTTAAGTGTCAAAGTACAAGTAGAATCTCTTCACATTGTAACATAGGTCTGAAAATGCAATAAAAAACTATCTTTAATTTTAACATTAATTATCGAAAACAAGATATGAATCTCATACAAATAATACTATTAAAGTTATAATAGTGGTGCATCCAAACTAAATCTAACTAACACTATGCAGTCAAGGCCATTTGCAATACTTGTAAATTATTACTACTTCTATCTGATACTATGAAAGCACATATCCTTTAATTCCATGTGTTTTGATTAATCAACACATTCTTAAGGCAGAATAATAGTACCCCATACTACATGTATCCCTAGTACCTTAGAACAACCCCTTATTTAAATACATGGAATAAAATTAGTCAAAAGAAATAAAAGAATACATATATCAATAAACCAAGGAAAGAAAAATATTACAATCATAGCACACAAAGAACTCAACATAAGAAAGAATCAAGATAGACATTGACCTGTATAATTTATAAAGCTATAATAACATGAATCCCTATGTGTTCCAATCAACCAAAGATCTATCTCCCAATTAGGCAGTGTTCTAATGTATTGACAATCTGACATAAGAAAGAAGGAAAACTATATATCACAATACACCATTACTCTCAATAGGTAATAGAATGTATTCATATTATTGCATGATGACTTTAGTTCACAGGTATACTACCCATAGTGATTTAAGGGGTATGAAAGAATATAATATTACAACAATCCATATGAACAAGTGTAGTTTAGTAAGGATAGGTATGCCAGGTGACAAGACTATAGTGATAAAAGTATAATCACAGACTTGTGCTAGCACTGTTAAGTTTTGGAAAAACAATTTCTAGCTATTGTTTAATGCCAACATAGACTACCCATCATTATCTCATGTTACCAACCACCATAAAAGCACACAACTTTTTAGCTCAGTAAGTCATGAATATATCACCAATTTAAGTTGGAAAATACATGCATTCATTATAATAAACCGTTCTAACAATTTATTCAATGAATACATCATACAACAACATATGTCTCAAAGTATATAACATAATAATAAAAAAACAATTTGTATACAATTTTGGGTTTGTGTATCAAATTCACACTTAACAACATAGTGGACATGGTTGTTTGGTTGTAAAACTTTGTTTTCTAGTCTCCGCACTAAAATTTTCATGTTTGTGCTTTCATTTAACATATTGGTGTTGATAAAAATCAGTAATAAAATATAGATAAATAATCATTAATTTGATCACATCTTAATATACATAATCTAGGTATGGATAATATTTTGTGAGGATTTAGTCAACAGGATTGAGCACCTCGCACAACAAAATTACAAAACCTAGTATATAAAATAGGTTATTTCAATAGTAAAATATTATTATTTTGTACACTTGTTTTATTTTGCTTTTAGTTTCCCCATTTTCACAACTAAACTCAATTTGAATTAAAAGAAAAAGCATATTAGCAAAAAATATAAAGTGAAATACATTAATTTTCAATTGAATCATAACCTTATACCCTTTTTGACAAATAAAGCAACAAAACTAGGGCGTTGGCCCAATTCCAAAGAGTGCAGAGGCTGAAAACCAAGTCCGAAGATCATAAGCAACACAATAACAATGCTTATCTTGTTATTAAGCTTCAATTGAATCATATACATGAAAACCATATTTATTCCTCCAATGTATTTTTTATTTTTATTTTGAAAATTTGCAATTTTAGATATCACATTTTTGTTATGAGTAGATTACAACATGATGAGTTAAATCAAAATGCGTGCATTGCATGTAAACATTAAATTACTATAACAATCAATGGTAAAATAAAGTTACAGTGTTTGTAACAATGCTTGAAGCATTTAAGTACACATGGATACATGTAGACATTTACCAATGTGCACAGAATGCACGTAAGAATGAAAAGCATCCCTGGCACCTGAGCAAGCCTTAAAGCGTGATGAGACTGAAATTGCATATGTAGTATTAAATAAAAGAAAATAAGAGAAATAAACTAGTTAGTATGAATGCATATATGAAAGGAAAACATTAAAATATGGACCCATGTAAAGACATATGCATGTACAGATGTGTAGATGTGTCCATTTAACTTGGTATGCTAAGAAATATCTATATATCCCTGTGTCCATAAAGTTAGAAATGTCAGAAACAATTTGCAGTTTAAAGAAGGACTAGAAAAACATTATTGATGGAAAGAAAGCAGTAATACATTAGTGTTTGTGGAACAAGTGTATAAAGTATATGTAATAATGCATTTGGTTAGATGGATACATGTAGAGATTTGTGAAATTTGAATATACATTATAGCCTTAGAGGAATGGTCATATGCGCTTTTAGGAATTTGTAACAAATAGGATTTAGAAAAGACATATTGAAAATAACTCTTGAATACAATTGTATTTTAACAGTGAGACTCAATTTGCATTTACAGTATTAAATGAAAGAAAGCAGGGAAGATTAATTATTTATTAGCAAAACATATATTGAAGAAATGCATAAATGTATGGATGAAGACAAACCTGAATGCATCCATGTATGTGTACATGTGTACATGTAAGCTGGTAAGTAAACAAGAATCTATATATGGCTATGTGCACAAAGCTAGAGAATGTCAGAAACAAATAGCATTTGAAAGATATAAAACGAACATTTATGAGTGAAACAAAAGAATAATACATTATTGCTTTTTGATGACGTGTATTAAGGATATATAAACAGGATCTAGAAGAAAACATTTTCAAAGGAAGTCTAGAGTACAACTCTATGTTGTCATAGTTATTTTCAAAGCCCTCAGTGTTTAATTGCATAACCTTAATATTTTTTTCAAATTTTCAAAGACCTCATTGTTTAATTGCATAATCTCGATATTTTATTCATCTTTTTTATTGTTTGGTATGGTGTGAATTTTATTGTGATGGATGAGGGTATATTTTAGGTGTAGAGAGATAAAGAAATGTGAGTGTGAAAAAGAAGAATGAGTTATGGAAGTGGAAGAAAGGGAGTGAGTTGAGAGAAGGGTGAGATGGAAATAGGGTGTATGAATAAGTTATGAAAATTATTTGACATGGGAGGCAAGGTTATGGGATGGTGGATATGAGAATCAATGGGAATGTAGATGGTATGAATTTATCATTTGCAAGTTATATGCTTACAATTAAATTCAAGAAATGAAAATTTCAATGAGAGAGCTGGGTTTAGTGAAAAAAGGAGCACAATACATTGGTATGATGCAAAGCAAGCAAATAACTGGATTTTGAAATGTATCTGATTTGAGAGAAAGGGACATGGAAGAGTGGAAATGGAAATAAATGGAATTAATAGGGTATTAAGTGATTATTTCTTGCAACAAGGGGTGGAAGAATGTCTAGTTTGGTATTGGTTATGCTTTTAAAAATCATCATAGGGCTGAGTCCGTCAATATAAAGACAAAAAGAAGACCCATGTTACATTTCTGACTCTCTCTCATACTGAACAAGGTACTGAGGTCCTTGAGCTTCCTCGAAATGCGACAATAGAAGACAAAGTGGAAGTTCTTATGCATATACTATGGAAAAAATAAATATGGAAGATCATAAAGAAGATAACATGTAAATGCTGGTGCAGTGGAGAACATTAAATACATGGAGAAAAAAAAAACATAGAGCTATTGAGATATATATGCATGGATGCATCAGTAGACACATGTATACATAGAAAACAGAATTACATGGAGAGATGGAAATATGAACACATGTATACATGGATGTATGCATATTTGGATATAGGTGCAAATGCATATGTTACATGGAAGGATGTATTCATAAGCATATGCAAATATGGATGAAGGAATATATGCATATATGCATGTACAGACAATATGCATGAAAATATGATGGCCATGGGTTACCAGGATACATTACATGGATGCATGTTTACATTTGCAGTAACAAATTTCCTTTATGATCTTATCCATGAAGCAAAAGGTGTATTATTATTTTGTTTGAAATATTGAATGCAAAAAATCTTAAACATTTGTTGCAATGCTTGAGGCATCTTTGTAGACATGGATGCATGTATACATGTATCCATGTGCAGACAATGCAAAGAAGAGTGAAAGGCACATGACATGTGAATGAGGAATTTGAATGGAAAACACTAAAATCAAGTAAAAATACAAATTTGTGAAAGCATAGTGATGCTCAAGTAGCATATATGCATGGATGAATGTATAGTTGTGTCCATGTAATTTGGTACACAAAGAACAATTTTTAGATGCACGTGCACATAAGCGATAAATTTTAGGAACAATTTGCATTTGAAACATATACAATATTGTTTTTAGAACAATTGTATAAAGAATGCCTAATGATGCATATGAATAGATGGAAACATGTAAATATTTGTTAAATCTGATTACACATAAACGGCTTGAAGAAACTGTTATACGTGCTTTTAAGGATCTCTAATAAACAAGGTTTAGAAAAGACATTATGAAAATAACTCTTGAATACAGCTGTATGTTATGAGTGTTATTTTTAAAGCCCTCAGTGTTTATTTGCATAACCTTGATATTTTCTTCATCTTTTTCATTGTTTGTTATGGTGTGAATTTTGTTGTGATGGATGAGGGTATATTTGAGGTGTAGATAGATAAAGAAATGTGAGTGTAAAAAAGAAGAATGAGTTATGGAAGTGGAAGAAAGGGAGTGAATTGAGAGAAGGGTGAGATGCAAATAGGGTGTATGAATAAGTTATGAAAAGTATTTGAGATGGGAGGCAAGGATATGGGATGGTGGATATGAGGATGAATGGGAATGTAAATGGTATGAATTTATCATTTGGAAGTTATATGCTCACAATTAAATTCAAGAAATGAAAATTTCAATGAGAGAGCTGGATTTTGTGAAAAAAGGAACGAAATACATTGGTGTGATTGAAGACAAGCAAATAACTAGATTTGAAAATGTATTTGATTTGAGAAAAAAGGACGTGCAAGGGTGGAAATGGAAATGAGTGGAATCAATAGGGTATGAAGTGATTATTTCTTGCAACAAGGGGTGGAAGAATGTCTAATTTGGTATTGGTTATGCTTTTAAAAATCATCATAGGGCTGAGTCCGTCAATATAAACATAGAAAAAGGCCCATGTTGCATTTCTCACTCTCCCTCATACTGAACAAGGTACTGAGATCCTTGAGCTTCCTTGAAATGCGACAATATAAGACAAAGTGGAAGTTCTTATGCATATACAATGGAAAAAATAAATATGGAAGACCATAAAAAAGAGAACATGTAAATGCTGATGCAGTGGAGAACATTAAATACATGGAGACAAAATAGGAAGAGCAATTCACAGATATATGCATGGATGCATTAACAAATACATGTATACATGGATGTATGCATATTTGGATATAGGTGCAAATGCATATTTTACATGGAAGGATGTATTCATATGCATATGCAAATATGGATGAAGGCATATATGCATATATGCATGTATGGACAATATGCATGAATGTATGTCAACATATAACTTTTAATTTTGTTATATTGGAAAACTAGTGCTATTTTGATAAATCAACATTAGGAAATTAGCATTTAGCTGTTTCTATTTATCATAATAGCTTTATAAACTATTGTTGTTATTGAAAATCAGTGAAATGCGATTGCATAGTTTGATTAAATAAATTTATGCAAATGCAGAGTCTAGAAGACTAGCGAGTAGAGATACATAATCCATGACTGCAAATTAAATGCATTGAAGTATCAGGAAAAAGCGAACACATGGAGGGGTCAAAATAATTGAAGCAAGTGCATTAAATGCCATGTAACTGGTGGGGAAGGCACTGGAATTGCTTGATAGCCATGGGTTACTAGGATACTTTGGCCATTAGGGGCCATTTGGCTAAAGACAAAGACAGATACATGGATGCATGAGTGCATACATGCATATATACATGTATCCATGCAAGATATTGATAGATACATATATAGATGTATATGTGTATGCAATTCATAGGTCCATATATGCATAAATCAATGTATACATGCACCCATAGATACAGTCATACATGTATAGACAAATGCATGTAGAGATATGGCAAGATATGCATGAATCGATATATGCATGGCTGCATCTATGGATACATAGATACATAATGAAATGGAGAAAAAGACACATTTATATATGCATAGTTTGATTAAAACTAGTGGCTGAAGGTACATAGTTCATTTAGACAAAATTAATGCATTGAATGGCATCTGGCCAAAGGGGAGACTGTTTGAATTGCTAAGCAGTCTTTGAATATAACATCATTATATTCAAATATGTAACATCATGTTTACAATATAGATACTTGCATTGGACAACTTTTATTTCAGCGAAAGCATTTTTAGTGTTAAACCATGTTGCATATACTATCAACTTCAAGAGTATAATGAAACAAAATTTAACACAAAAATGATTTTTCCAAAACCAAACCTCTCCAATTCTACATAGTCAAAAAATCAATGATGTAAATAATGTATACTTCATTTGGTTCCATGATAAGAATATAATTCCTAGGCTGTCAATGTTGTTCTACATTTCATGTAGTGTCCATTGAACTATCTAGTGTAGGTACCTTTGATATGCACTAGTATGATTCATTTGGTGATAGCAAATGACTCACCTATTCATTCAGCAAAAAGTGTGTGATGTGCAAGTTGATAAGATAATGACAAATCTAGAACAATCAATTTATAGTTTGAAATTTCAAGTGTACAGTATGGTGCAACATAATATATCCATGATGAATCCTAATTCAAATCATTAATTGAACTATTCTAAATATAAAAGTTGCTATCAAAAAGTAATCTTATAAACAAACAAGTCAATCTAAACACGAAGGATACATGGGTTACAAAACATGAAAATAATGAGAGCCAAATTAAAGCATTTAAAACATAGTCACATTCCAAAACCTCTATATTCTCTAAAATACTTACTCATATTGAAAAAATTACATTTGTGATTGTAGTTGTATTATATAAGAATATTGAATGAGTACAAAGATGCATATAGTAAAAAATGTTTGAAAAATATTACACTTAATTTTTTTATAGGTTTTGTTCATTATTTTTTTATAGGTTTTGTTCATAGTTTAGATTATTTTAAGTGTTATGCATTTGAATCTTTTCTTGAAATACGAAGGATTCATCTGAGTCTTGGAGGAAATGCACAGTTGTCCTATAGAGAGAGCTTTGGAACCAATGAGCTGTTATATATACATGTGTGCATGAGTCCATAGATGCATATATACATGTATCCATGCAAGTTATTGATAAATGCATATATACATGGATGTGTCTATGCAATTCACAGGTGCATATATACATAAATCGAGGTATACATGTACCCATAGATACAGTCATACATATATAGACAAATGCATAAAGAGATGACAAGATATATGCACAAACTGATATATGCATGAATGCACTTATGGATACATAGATACATTATGAAATGAAGAAAAAGACACATTTATATGTGCATTCATTTTGAGAGTTTGATTCTGAATCCATATGCATACTTTGATTAAAACTAGTGGCTGAAAGTATACAATTTATTGATACAAAATTAGTGCATTGAATTGCATGCGACTAAAGTAGAGACTGTTTGGATTGCTAATTAGTCTTTGAATATATAACAATTAAAAGAGCTAAATAAGTATAATTATCCTTGGGAACATTTCACAATTTGACTTTTCAATGAGAATGAATTAACAAACTAGCAGTCAGACCTAAAGAAGGTTCAAGGACTATGCTGATAGAAAACCATATTTTGGACAATGGCTAGACAATCTGTTGAAATAGCTTTTAAAACTTTGAAGCAAATGCATTTTTCGTTCTATTTATTTTCATTGTACATGTTAAATGGAAGTTGGGTTTCGGATTGCTGCAATGCATTTGGATACTTTGATTATAAAATCATAGTTTAGATCATTTTTAGTGTTATCCAATTGAATCTTTTCTTGAAACACCAAAGATTCATCTGACTCTTGGAGGCAATGCACAACTGTGCTATAAAGAGAGCTTTGAAACGAATCAGCAAGTGAGGCACAATATTTTTTTGGTCACATTGCCAATCTCACTCTGTGCTTTAAACTTCCAAAGCAAGAGAAAACTGAGGGAAGAAAGTATTTATTGCCTCAGGTAACTGGTTGCTGGTTCTGGATACTGTAATTATTGTCCTCATAGGCACACATGCAAAGTATGGAACGATATTGAAAGCAAGTGAACTCTCTAATAATCCCATGAAACATAGTCTCTGTATGCATCCATGTATACAGGATTACATGTATATATGTGTACATGTAATTATGTATATTTTTTTGTATAGTTTGAATTTGGAGAGCTATTCTATATATTGGAAAATTAGCATTTATCTATTTTTCTATTCATCCGAATAGCTTTGTAAATCATTTTTGTTTTAAAAAATTCGGGAAAATGCGAACGCATAAATTGATTAAATAAATTTAAGCAAAGGCATAGTTTAAAAGTTGGCAGCTAGAGGTACGTAATGCATGAATGCAAATTAAATGCATTAAAATATCAGGAAACTGTGAGCGCAAAAATTGATTAATTAAAATTAAGCAAAGGCATAGTTTATCAAGGTGACAGGTAGACGTACGCAATGCATGATTACTGCAAAACGGTCTCATAAAGAGAAGTTTGGAATGAAAATTATGTTAACATGTGTTGTAATGACAATTTTTCCCTTGAACCTTGTTATATATTCAATGAGTAACTAGCAATGCAAACAGTGTTCATTCTAGACAAATGCCATTCAATGCATTGAGCTTGCATCAGTGGAATATGTACCTTCAGCCACTAGTTTGAATCAAAGTATGCATATGGATTCAGAATGAAAAGCTCTTTTCTGTGAACGTATCTTTAAATTGCCTATGCATTTGCCCAGAATGCTTTTAACCGGTAGCATTGGCCAATCACATTTTTCCATTGAACATATTGCTTATTTTTTTGTACAGTTTGCATGTGAAGAGCTATTTTATATATTGCAAAAATAGCATATGCTGGCTAGAGGTACATAATCCATGAATACAGATTAAATGCATTAAAATATTAGGAAAATGTAAGTGTAATGCATGAATGCAAATTAAATGCATTAAATGACATCTGGCTGGAGGTGAGTGCGCTGGAGTGACTTGGTGAACATGCATGGATAGGGTACTTTGGTCATTTAATATAGAGTTAAGTTACTTGCTATGCATTTCTATTACTTTGTGTGTGTTGTTTTTGTGTTTTGTAAGCCTGTGCTATGAAAACCTAGATTTTGCAATTGCTTTGAGCTTTTTTGCTATCATGAAAGCATACAGGAAAAAGGAATTTTGTGACCTGTTATAGTTAATGTCCTCCTAGGCACATATGCAAAATATGGAAACATATAGAATTTGGCATGAACAATGTTGGAGGAATCACATGAACAATAGAACTATTCAACACTGAACTCTATGCTTGTAATAATTATTGGAAAAGCTGTAAATGCCATAGATGAAATAATATGAATAAAATTCTAGTTTCTGGTTTTCTTGAAATGCAATGAAAAAACTGCTATAAAGCCATAAGACAAGGTTGTGTAACATATTGCCATTCCTGTATCTAATTTCTTTGGACACGAATGCTTAACACAGTTGATTGCAATAGTAACGTGTCTACGAAAGTGGGACAATAGAGATCATAACTCAGTAGTTTTTAGTGTGAGTATATATGCATCCTGATACATATAAGCTTGATCTGGCATTCATGAATACAACTGCTATGTACAGTGAAACAATTAATTAGTATTACTATATGCAATATCCATATAACATAATAAATTGGTACAAGGCTAGAGTGACAGATCCATAAGTATATGGACGCATGTATACGCAGTTGCATACAGGAATATGTAGAAGCTTAAATGAATACATGGACGCATGAATATGTGCATATGTGCACATGGACATAGAGGCATATATGCATGTAAATATGCATATATGCAAGTGTAAGCAACATGAATTTGTGTATACAGGAGTGTACACCATACATTAGAATGCATGATGGAAAAATGACTATAAAGTACAATGCATTAAAGCAGGCGCAAGACTTGGTTACAAGTAATAGCATAAAAATGATAAAAGCTAAACGAAAATAACCATTTATTGTCTCAAGTAACTTGTTAATAGGTCTACAGTCTGTAATCATAACTACTTTTACTTGGCCACCATAAATTCTTGGAAACATAAGAATCACAAAGCAAATATTGGAGAAGCTAGGAAGGACAAAATGCAAAAAGGGAACATTTAAACTATATAGTTTGAATGGCATTATGCATCGAGGGATAATAATCATTGAACATATATGTCAGATGTACATAGAGAACCATTGTCTTGGTAGGTGCAAAAACAAAATTAGAGTTTCAGATGTCCATATTCTAAAAGACTTTAACATAGTAACCTACAGAAGTGCTTAAATGTATAATAGCAATAGAGTATTTTAAAACCGAAATTGTCTTTAACATGTGAGACCCAGTGAAATGTCTTGGAGCGTGGAAAGGCAAAAAAGTAAAAGTCTGAACAATGTAAATCTGTGCTCATCTATTCCTAGTTTCTTGGAGCGTGGAAAGGCAAAAAAGTAAAAGTCTGAACAATGTAAATCTCTGCTCCTCTATTCCTAGTTTCCTGTAAAGGCAACAAAATGCTATGTATTAGAAACATAGTTTG
This sequence comes from Sequoia sempervirens, assembly GCA_007258455.2. Classification (NCBI taxonomy): domain Eukaryota; kingdom Viridiplantae; phylum Streptophyta; class Pinopsida; order Cupressales; family Cupressaceae; genus Sequoia; species Sequoia sempervirens. The sequence continues at coordinate 3,351 of VDFB02264088.1, read as the reverse complement.
TATGGATAGTGATTTGAGGTACTCGTTCAAAACAAAGAAAGTGTACATATGAATGACTTTATTACCTTTTGGTGATGTTTCCTGTCTATTTGTCAATGCAAATGGCTTCAACAATGGCATTGTTTTGGTCAAGGCTAAAATGTCCTTCAGCACTGAAGTCCCGTAGGATGAATATCACTACTGACTTGTCCTTGATATAGTCTTCATAGCTGAGCCTTTGCAGTGTGGGCAATAGACGGTGCATGGTGGCCTGGTCAATTGAAGACTGAATTGTTTGATTGTCATAAGTTGTTATGATAGTTTTAAGTTGTAAACAAAATGTGTAATTGACTTGCTGGTTGCACTATTTACAGTGAGCAGTTTTCTCTTGGAGTGTGCCATAAGCAGTAAATTTGAATTTGCATTTTGGACAACATGCATAAAACAGATTGGAAAATGCATTTGCTGCTTTTAGAGTACCAGAAACCTATAGAATATGGTTCAAAACTATTAGAGGAGACAAAAAAACAAGTTTGGATGTAGTAGATTTATTTTGAAAGAATGTTGTTACCTTGAAAGTTGAGTGTAGTAGGCTGTTGAGCTTTTCCAAGCTTCTTTTGTCATTCAAGGCACAAATGAATGTTGATTGACATGTATGAAATGTGTTCTTTTGGTCTGCTTTTCTCACAACATTCTTGAAAAGCATTGCAGGTTTTTTATTTGTATGCAATAGGTCTTCGAGTGCAAAGTATTGTTGCTCATATGTTGACCGTAATAGCAACTGCAATTCAATGAGAGGATTAGATTTTGTTACAAAAATTGTTATAGAGGCCACTGTAGAACATTAAAAGCTTGAAACTGAAAGAAGAGGTAAAAGTTCTGTAGACTGAAATACCTGTGCCCTGTCTATGTCAGTGTGGCCATCTTTGATGTCAATTGCAAACTGGGTACCCATTTTCCTGGCACCGACTACCAGTGCAACTATTGTGCCAGTTGGGTACTCATTAACAGTTGTAAGCAATTGGCTGATAGTCGTACTTGGGATGAATTTGTACTCCTGACAGAGGCGGGGGATGTTTTTAGTGGTGCTAATGTCTGTTAAAATCATAATGCAATCACAGTCACCTCTGTCATAATCTGTTCTAGGTGCAACTTGGAAATCTGAGATTGAAATAGCTGATCCCGGGAATATTTTAGGCTCATGCTGGTAAACAAGATTTCCACTAACATTTAACGTGATTTTCATTTCTGCTTTGTGATCTGTCAGATCAGCACGTAGCATTTCCCGTGTTTTGTTAGCTTTGTCCAAAGTTGCTCTGTAGACAACAAGGACATCACCTTGGAAGGTGTCTCCAACTCTTCTTGCATTTAGCTATTCGATTGAAACAATCCTAGGTTTCTTGACTCTTTTCCTACAAGGAACAAGGATTATGTCAATTGAATGCTAATTCTATATTAGCAAATTGGACAAATGCCGGAACATTGTGTGACAAAGCACTTTACCGCTGTGTTGATTCTTCTTGTGCAATTTGCACCTGTTTGGCTTGTCTTTTTGATACATCTTTTGGTGTCCTACAAAGAATTGGAACAATGTTATTTGAATATTTGTGATTTGGGCGAATGAATTTGAAGGAATAATACTATGAGCACTTTACCGTTGTTCTGATTCTTCTTGCATAAGTTGCATTTGCTTTGACTGTCTTTTAGTTTCATCCATAGATCTCCTGCAAATAATGGATATAGCATTGGAAAAGACATTGCAATGCGTAAAACTGATATAAGGCTATAAGTTCTATAGAGTTGAATTTGTCTATTGTGCAATATGCAATTTTAGGAAAATTGGATTGTGATCAGTCCAATATGCTTCTGATATATAGATAGAGCATATATTTGTAGTCGTGTTGGACCAAATGTGATCAATGACTGAGTTGCCCATGCTATGTTGTTGGTTGAAGACAAATTGTATGTTGTTATGTTGCATATAACTATGAAGCATTTTTTTGTTTCTGCTCTCTGAAGACATGTCGACATTAAAATCGCCTAAAATGTACAACATGTTTTCAGAATTTGTGGATCCAATAATTATTTGCAAGATTGTGATTACTTCATCTATGGCAGTTGCAGGTCTTGCATAAATATTACAAACATTGAGTTCATTGTTAGATAGCATTATTGTTAATGTGATAGCTTCAATATTTGAGGTTTCATGGTGTGTTGTTTTTGACAAGAGCAAATGTTTCTTGGTTAAAGTTGCTATACCATGGATGTTATGTACAGAGGAGCTATCAAAATTCTGCAGCAAGGTATTTAGCTCAAAGGGATGCATATGTGTTTCTTGGAGACACAAGATATCAGATTGCATTATGCTATAGTCATTGACAATGTCTTCTGCATGTGCTTTCAAGCTACGAGTGTTCAATGTACATAGGAGCATATGTGATTTGCTTTTTGAACATGTGCTTAGATTATCAAGTTGCCATTGTGCACATGTCTGAAGACGAGACATTTCTAGTTGTATTTTGTCTTTAACTTTGAAGTTTTTTGAAGTTAAAGGTTGTAACAGGAATAATGATTCTACTGATTTTGTTCATGATAGAGCTGTATAGGTTAGTCCATGTTGTCTAATGCCTATGGGATCAAAAGCCAAGGCCTCCATTGTTAATCCTTGGGATCGATGTATGGTTCATGCACATGCTACTTGTATTGAGAATTGTTTTCTAATTGTAATTTTCTTGTTTGTTGTTATTTTCTAGATTGGCCTAGCAATGCGTTGTATAGGCACCCAGTCTTTGTCAATGATAGTAGAATAGTAGTGTGCTAGTTTTGTGCACTGTTGATGTCCAATTGATGGGTCATTAAATTTAATCTAGACAATATCAATATTGTTTTGTGATGTATATGCTTTAAAAATTCCATCTGCACCATTGACGAGGCCATCTTGAACATTGTAATTGCCTGCATAAAGCTCAACAAGAATGTTTGGTTTCAAGCATATTTGTGATGGGAGTGTCATTGTGTGACTATACACTCGTATTGCATTAAGGTCCTCGTGAACTTCATCTATTGCATCTAGCACAATCATTTGGGTTGGAATGATTGATAACATTTTGTTGTTATGTGCTTGAACGTCTATTCTCCTATAGAAAAGGTGCGGAAGCAATGGATCTAATGGTACAGGACGAAAGCAAATTTTGTTGATATAGTCTATATCATGAGTTGTCTAAATGCCTACTCGTAGTCTATTAAGGATTGAAATAAATATTTCATCTTTTTGTCTCATGGTAGTCACTAATGAATAGCATTTTATGTGGTTTTTCCAAAAACTATAAGGCATTAATTCAATTGGAGTAGGCCTATTTTTGAAAACCACAG
>VDFB02264087.1:0-61733 GCA_007258455.2 Sequoia sempervirens | reverse complement strand
ATTTGTTATTCAGTGTTGTTCAATTGTTTTATGATAGCGAATTGTTGAGTCTTTTTTAGCAAACAAGTAGTTATTGTAATTGTTGTTCCTATTCTGTAAGAACAAGTTTTGCAAGCCTCTTTAGCTGCAAGCTCTTGTTCCAGGCATGTGTTTAGTTATTTTTGTTCCAGAAGTTTGAGAAATAAAATCATGAGCCTCCTTTGCCTTGGTATAACGTCTCAGATTTCCGTTATTTGTTTTATGCTTTTATAATCTTAATTTCAGCTTACATTGAAGTGTGTAGATGTATGTTGAGAAAGAGTTTATTGGAGCACTTTGTCAGAGAATCAACCTTGTTCATTTTTAATTCCTCTTGCTCTGCGTATTACTTGAGAAGTTAGAAACGTCTTTAGCTTAAGTTAGTCGTAGTTGAAGTTCTTAAATTAGAAAATCTCAGCTGTGGCGTTTGTGTTTAATAAACCTTGTGCTCTAGCTGATCAAAAAGATAGGCAACTTAGTTTTTTAGTTTACTTTCTTTCAACACCATTAGCAAGAGGGAGCTTCCCCTCCTAATTTGAAGAGCAGTTTACTGTGCATTGCTGTCTATTTCAAATACGCATTCTAGAGGTGCGAATTTAAACGCCAACATGCTTGTATGAGCAGAATATTTGAAAACAATTAGCAAAATATAATTAAAAAAAAGAGAAGTCACAATAGACAGCACACAAGCCAAAACTAGCAGGCAAACCACAGAAGCATTTTTTGCCATTTCAGGGAGTACAATGGTGAAAAACTGGCAACAGGGGCAAATTCTGATCCACTGGGAACAGGCAGGAAATCAACCTCAGTGCAGCCTATGAATTGGATGAAAAAAGAGGATGCAGACCTGAAAATCAATCTAGGAAATACATAACTTGGAGAGGAAATTCAGAGTCTATAAAAGTTTCAGCAGTATTTGTGAAGTTTGCTAGTTACTAACTGGCAAGAGGAGGTCTGGAGAAAAGGGTTGCAGAAAGTCGGGGTAATAATTTCAAGGTGAAATTCCTACCAAAAGCTTTCTTTATTGTTTCTTGTCTGTATGAAGATTCTTAGAAAAATATTATGAAAGTTGAGCCATGGTTGATGAATGAAGCAGGTCTTTTTCTTTAGGAATTGATCCCATGACCTGCAATATCAGAAAGATCCCTATGTGGCTGTGCCTCTAGAACCTCGCTGAGGAATGTTGGGATGTTTCAGTTCTAGCAAAAGTTAATAATTCCATAGGAGAATTCATGTGTGGATAGTAATATTTTGAAAATTCATTCAAGGGTTTATGCCCATTTGTGTGTCAAAGTTGATACCTCCAAAACTTTTCCTAGTTCCATCCCTTTAGACACACAAGTTGGTGAATGGAGACAAAGTGTTGATGTTGAAGGGTGCAATCCAAAATGCTTCCAATGCAAAAGACATGGCCATCTTAGGAGATTTTGCCCCTAGCAAAACTCCAAAAGGTATTGCGCTGGCAAAAAAATCTTTTAATGCACATCCTTTGGATTTGGCTTTGAAATCCCCAATGGTTAATTCAAAGAGGGTCAACGATGGAAAACAGCTTTTCATCCTCAAAATAAATTCTCCCATATGCTGAAGCTTTGACCAATTCCCATATTTTGTACTCTCTATGTCCAATGGAAAAGGCTTGGAATCATCCAAACTTGGGCTTTCCTATGATTCTGTCTATCTTTGGCACTTGTGGCTTTCAATGTCAATTTGGAAGATCTATTCAAGCTGAAGATGACAGAAGATGTCGGAGATTCCCCAAAAAATTTGGAGGCTACCTTAGAAGACAGTTTGGAAGATTAAGAAAATTTAATCACTAAAGAGATACCATTTCTCAATCTAAGTCTTAAAAACCAAAACAAATTGCAGTCCGAAGGGGAACAGGGGCAGAAATCACTCAAGGTGAAGTCATGTCTAGAAAACAAAAGGATATCAATCCCTATTTGAGACTGAAGGTGAAAGTCCCTTCCCAATTGAAATGAAGATCTTTTCCTGAAATGTTAGGGGACTGAATTCACCTACCAAAAGGCACTTAGTGAAGTGCCAATTAGACATTCAAAAGGCAGATATTATGTTAATCCAGGAGAAGAGAGCTTCAATACTATTAAAAAAATAGCAAGGATGGAAGGGTGCCTTTGTAAATGCAAAAGAAGCCTTTGGAGGAATAGGTATTCTATGGCTAAAATCTCTTAGTTGAGATAGATTTAATCAAAGAAGGGTTGAATTGGCAATTTTGTAGAGTATGAAGCTTCTCCTCTAAGATGGTATTTTTTTTGTTTAATGTTCATGGCTCTATAGAAAATTTATTAAAAATGAGAGTGTGGGATCAGCTCTCTTTGGTTTTAGCCCCAATTAGTACTGAATTTTTCTTATTATAAAGGTATTTCAATGAGATTTTGTATTCAAGAGATACACAAGTAGTTTCAAGGGTGACTCAATCCCAACCAAACTTTTCTAAATTTGTAAATCAAGTAAGGTTTATGGATGTGGAGCCTAAGAATGGGACCTTCACTTGGACTAGTAGAAGAATGGGTTTTCACTATATTTTTGAGAGACCAAACAGATTTCTTTCTGTCTCTTTGGTTAAGGAGGGATTGGTTGGTAGTGTTGATGCGTGTTTTATGACACAACAAACACTCTAGAATAAAGAATCCAAAGACACTCTATCCTCTCTTGAAAAACTCTCATATGCTAAGATTGCCAAAAAGATCATACAGCAATTCCAATGTTTCATAAGTTGGGTGTGGATAAGCTTTGTGGATGATGTGATTTTGCCGGTAACACAAAGGGATTTACTCTAGTATGCTACTTGAAAAGTAAGGACTTGGATGCAGTGTTATTTATTTATTTTATTTTTTTTGGGGATTTTCTGATTTTAGATAAAAAAGGTGAAAAAGGGAGTAAGGGTTGAGGAATCCTATACTATTCCTACGAAATCAAGAGACAGTAAGGATTGAGTGAAACCAAAGAACAATACTTTGTTTCGCCACACTATACGACAACTACACAAAGCAAGTGCAATATTTTGGGGATTTGTGCTTAAAATTTCTTCACTATGAACAACACCATCAATAGGACAATATCATTCGAAGTAAACAATGAAGCATCCACATCAAAAGCTCAATCTAACTTTACACATTGAATAGAAATCATCCATCCAAAGAAAGTATGAGCAAAGTTTCACTAATCTTTACAATCAATCTATCATTCCTTAACATACATTCAAATGAAATCCTAATTCAAATCTACTTTATGAGGAAGAGAAATATGCAACCATGCAACCATTTGACAATAAAAGGATTCAAGGCATCTCATGCATTATGAACTTTATTATCAGGAATAGTCTTTAGCAACAATTTCATAAAACTCTCTCTTATTCTCTATTCTCTATTGCTCTTATGCTCTACAATCTCTTCTATCTCCTCTAATCATCTATGATATAATGAGAGAGTGAGGAGAGCGGGGGGGGTTTATATAGAGTTTCCTGAGTACAATGAACGGCCAAGATCAAAACGAGATTAATGGCCCAGATTTAAAATAACAAAACCCTAATTAGGGTTTCCCAAACAACAATTAGTTAACTGCAGAGAACTCATTCACTAGGAGTTGCGTCCTTATCCACTTGCAAAGCACTACATTCAGTGAACCTGGACACAATCATGCTGACTTCTTCCATGGTAATGTCCGGCAACGTGTTAACTTTGTACTCCAGCAAGTCTAAACTTGCTACACATTCTGCAAAGGCGGTTTTCCCATTCTGATTCTTGCAGCAGGAAGGTGTCTCGGACGGTTAGGAAGCTAAATGCCTTAGTTAAATTTTCTTTAAGGATTGGCCTGACAGTGGTGGGGAAAATCCTTTGAACTTTATCCTTCAAATTTTTTGGCTGCAAGTGTTTTTCCCGGACAATGTCTTTGTCAAGCACATTTGCAGCCATTCGGATCTCTTTTACTTGCTCTTCAATTTTGGCGCCATCTACCTTTACTCTTTCCAGGACTTATCCTTATGAGATCAGTGCATAGTACCAGTTGCTGAAATCATATGCAGTTCCAGCTTCAATGATCTTCTCATCAATCAATCTCTGCTTCGGAATGCCCTTTATCTCTCGAAGACATGGGATAATTTTACTTTGAATGTCTTGGAGGCCGTCCCATGCTTCTGCCAAGTTCGCAACTCGTGATAGCAATGAGGAAGTTTGCCCATAAACATGTGCCAACTTTTCTGCGAATTCCATTGCCTCTTCTTTCTTTCCTGCCATTCATTCTTTGGTTTCCCTGGCTGTAGTCAATTCCTCTTCAAAATTTTTTACTGGTTCTTGTGAAGAGTTTGGAAGTGGAGGAGTGGATTGGTCACCTTGATTGAGCGTCCTAGTTAAATGCTGGATGTATTCCTTTAAGCACTCAATCTCCCTTTTATATTCCCTTTTCTTCGCCACTTCTTTTTCCAGCCTAGACTTGATGGTGGCAACAGAATTATCCAGGTCCTCAACTTCTTGTCCTTTTGTTGTCGGACCAATATCAATAGTTGTAATGGCATATTCATTTGGGGCAATTTCATCTTGTGACTTTTCAACTGTAGGTACTACAATTTGCATTGTTCAGTTGCCAACTTCATCTCTCTGTATTGTAGAAAATTTCTTGGCTGGCTTCCTTGTAGCAGTCTGTTCTAGCCTTGCCAAGAAGTCTGAAGTATCATCTTCTTCTAGTATCTCTGCTGGCGCCTTTTTCTTCAGTCTTTCTTTCAGTCAATCTGGGATTATCGGCTGTTCAATTCCATCTTCCTAATTATATTGCATATCTTGAATTTCTTGCACGGATGAGACTTCCTGAATTCCTTTGAGGGCGGAAATCATTACCTCTTCGAATTCTCCATCCATGATATCCATATCATTGTCCGACTCAAGAATCTTCGTGCCTGTAGGGGAGTGATGCTCATCATCTTCCAACTGCATTGGCTCCATATCTCTTTCCAAAACTGGCGAAGGAACTCTAACTTGCTCCCATGACTCTTCTTCCATGATCAATATTTCATCCACGTTTCTGGATGTAGCCGAATGAAGGGGCTTGGATTTCTGCTTCTTCTGAGTGGGTCCTTCATCTGTTGTTTTCTTCTTGTTCTGCTTTGCAGAGTCATCAATTTCTTTTCTCTTTTTCAAGTTGGCAACATTCATTGGTTCACCTCCATGAGATGCACTGACATTTGAAGAACAAGACTCTGCCTCACCCATCAAGTCATATGTGAATGGCACATTCCTTTGCCGTAAAGTTTGCACTTGCTGATCTACCCACCATCGAGAATACTTGAACACAGGCCTCATGAACATTGTTAGGTCACCAAGCTCAAGTTCAGACCATCTCACAAGAGGAAGCGGTTGCCTTTCATCAAAGCCTAGCTACACATACACTCCATCATCCTCCAGTTGATCAAGTACTCGAAAGAGTTGTGTTGTCCTGATCATATCCAATGGCAATCTTGACCACAGTCTTTTTCTCACATCATATTCATCAGCGACATTTTCCTAGAAGTCTTCTAGGTCAACTTTGTGTTTATATTTCCTCCCGTCTACAGTTCCAATATGATGAAGTGGATCAAAATCAGCTCTGGGCTTGTAGGAAGTGAACGGGTACCTTTGTATTTCCAATCGGGCACTTTCTGCTACTTGCGCCGATGGACAAGATTCTACCATATTGTCGATGAAGAAAGGGAAAGTAATGGAGACCTTTTGCTTAGTCCTTTGAATATTTTGATGTCTCCAATTGCCTCAGAACTTCCAGCAGAATCATTTTATTGGTGAGATAGATCGGTAATCTATATGGGCGACCTATGAATCCTTGTATTCTGATGTATGTAAATCTAGGAAACTGGATGAACCAGGATCCATACTTGCTAATTAAACTTTTGGCTTCACGGGTGAATCTTTGATGCATTCCTCCTTGGAGAATTCGAGTGATATACATGAGAAAGGCATCATGTGCCCATCTAAAATGCGATTTCTCCTTCAACTGCAACTGAGGATAGCCGTCGTAGGACTTGAATTCTCCTTCGCCATTACCAACTACCCCTTTGCAAATTAGACCAGCATATTTGTAGGTTCTAGCAAGCAGATGTATGACATAGGAACTCATGTGGAAGGTTTTGGTTCTCTCCGTGTTGACCAACTGCTCGTGGAGACTATCACCCATCATTCTTGACCAATTGAACATTTTAACTCCAGAAGTTATTTCATCAATGAAATAATACATCCAGGTTTCAAAGGGCGCACCTTGAGGATTGCCCACTATTATGTTCAGTAGCAAAACAATGTCTCTGTATTCTTCCTTAAAATCAATTTGGGACAACTTCTTGCGCGTCTTTTTGACAATGGGTCTAGGTTTCACCAACCATGACTTGTTCATATTTGATGCACAAAGGTCTTGTTGGTCTTCATAAAGTTTTCGTGCATCATCCTTGGGTCGATAAGATGTCCTATTGTAGGCTGGGATTCCAAATGTTTCTTGTATAGCAAGCTCAATCAAGTATGCCAATATTCTTCCATCAGGGGCTTCAATCTGTCTTTCATGCGCATTATAGTGCAATGCACATTCTACCATGAGTTCCAGACATTCTTTCGCTGGCAGAAAACCGGCTGCCTGGACAATACTGTTCTGTATCATCCGGTGTGCTATTGGTGTAGGCAAGAATTTATCACTTCCATACATCCTCTTTTTTATATCATCCAAGTCTACATGGCCTAGGTCAATGTCCACAATGTTTTTCCACTTAGAGTTGATCTTGGACTCCAGCTGTGAACCCTTGCTGGCAAACTTCATTTGTGATTCCTCGAAAATAAATCTGCAAAATGCACAAAGAGTATTAAAATTCAGAAATTTAATTTAATTTACTTGAAAAATATTCCAGCCAATTGATAGATTAAACTCTCGTGAAAGATCATGCTGGAAATGAAAGAATTTATCCGATAGATGAATGAAGTTTTTTGCCAGAATGAGATGAAGAATGTAAATCTGCCTGATATTCTAGAAAAAAAAAAATGGACGAGATCACTATGCTGGCTGGTTAAGTTCGCCTTCTTTCCTTCTCTTCAAACTTCACAACTTTCTTGCCTTAGCCAAAATTACTTCTCACAACTTCGCTTTCGAAAGATGAATGATTGAAAAATGAGAAGCAAAACCCATTTAAAGATGAAAAGTTCGACCCCTTTAGCAAAATCTAAATATTTCCTTTTAATCAAGTTCAAACTTGGCTTGCACTCGGCTTCCAAATGGTGAGAGAAATTTGAATTTGATCTCTTTGGTGTTGGAAAATTATAATTAAAATAATCAAAATAATCATTTTCATGTGTTATTTTCCAACCCCTTTATTTTAATTATGGCTTTTTATTTTATCCTAAGGCAAATTTGATTTTTTCTAAGTTATTTCTTGTCTTTGCCTTAGGATAATCTTTTTTCTCCTCTCAATTTTGCAATAATTTCTCAAGATTTCGTAATTCTTTTGGCGAATTTTCTCAGTTTCTAGGCATGTATTTTGACATTTTAATGTTCCAATGTTTAGACTTAGGCAAAAAATTCGATTTTCTCCATTTCTTTAAGTATGACGGACTTGATCTAGTGTTTTTGCCATGTGTTTTAAGCCTTGGGCGGACTTGGCAAGTGCTTTCGCCATTCATTCTTGTATTGGGCGGACTTCACCTTATCTCATTCCATTCATCATGAGGTGGACTTGTTATTACTTTGTGCCATCTCTCTCCACTAAGGGCGGACTTCACCCATGTTCAAGCCATCTTTTTATAGCGGACTTTCCAAGTGTTTAAGCCATATCTCTCTTTCTTGGAGCGGACTTAGCTTGATTTCATGCCATACATCTTTATGGTGGGCGGACTTTGCTTAAAGTCAAGCCATCTTATCTTGGGTGGACTTTCCATAGTCTTATGCCATGCATTTATATCTTAGGTGGACTTGGCTTATGATCAAGCCATTCCACATGGGGTGGACTTTGCTTAAAGTCAAGCCATCTTATTACCTTCCTATGGCGGACTTGCTCATTGCCCATGCCATTTTCCATTCTAGCTTGGGGCGGACTTATCTCTATGTTGTGCCATGATGAGGCGGACCTTGCTATTGGTTGTGCCATTCAAACTTCTTGGGCTGGGCAGACTTGACCAAGAGTCAAGCCATTTACTCTTCATGGTGGGCGGACTTTGCTTAAAGTCAAGCCACTTCTCTTGGGCGCCATTTTCCATACTTAGGCAAATTTTTCCATGAATTTCATGCTGGTTACTTCGCCATATGCCCTTTTCTCATGCTTTTTCATTGATTTTCATGATTTCTCATTGATTTTTCATGATTTTTTGATTTATTTTTTGAAATTTTTCATGCTATGGATGAAAACATTAATCCCTTAATCAGTGGGTCCCGGGCACTTTCCAAAGATGGAAACCCTGCCAAAAATAGAAACTTTTCCAAAAATAGCAACTTTCCAAAAATAGCCCCTAAAAAATAGGAAGTCCAAAATAGGCCAAAAATGCCAAAAATAAAGTCCCTAAAAAATAGGGGGTCCAGAGGGGAAATCCCCAAAAAGTAGGAGATATCAGAATTGACTCAAACGACAATCAATCTTCATCCCTTGGGCCTCCTAAGCACCGTGATGATGTTTGCACATTGATTTGGGCTCAAATTCTTAACTTGACTCAGGTGACCATCAAAAGACTCAAACTCTAAACTCCCGAACAGAGACCAGATGAAACTAAAGCGCAACGGCAAAACCCCCAAAAGGCAAACCACTAGGGTCCCCATTTGTAATGGGGTGATGTGTGATAAGGTCACAACAGGTAGAATGCAGGATCTTCCAAATTCAAAATATAATCACTATCTTATTCTCTTGGAAACTTTTGGTGATATCCCTCATCCAAAATATCCTTTCAAATTTGAAAATGTGTTCCAAGAATCAAAAACTTTGGATCTTGTCAAAATTTGGTGGGTTAGTGCCCTAAGATTTTAAGGTTTTATGATGTTCATCTCGACTAAAAAACTTTCTACCTCAAAATTTTTCTTAAGGATTGGAATGTGAAGAAGCTCAAAAAAAAATTGTTGAGAAGGAAAGAATAGAATTGGAACTTGTAATGCCCCCTTCTTGAGCATAATCAGTTGGTGGACAATTAGCCTATTTTTTGAGTTTCCCATAGGCTAATTGGTAGGTAAAGGGGAACTCCAAAGTTTTTAGAGAGCAAAAGTTCTGTTTAGTAGGGTTGTTCTTGGCACTCAGTTGGTGGTGTGGATCATCATGTCACTTTCATTGATTTCTAACCATTCAAAACCTCTCCAAACTTCTTGGAGGAGTAGGCTATTTTTAGTAAGTACTCAATTGCTTCTCATCATCGTCCCAAGTCTTTAGTATCATGTTGGTATGATCAGAATTTGATTTCTATGTCATTTTAATGCTTTTTGCAACTTGGGTACATTAATTTAATTATTCCATTAAGTTGTCTAATATTGAATTATTAAAATGACAACTTAGCGTAATAATTTGTTAAAAGGATGTTTTTAAGTGTGCCTCAAGTTGGACGCCTAGGAAAAGGGGCCTTTTTGCACATTGAGTTATTATTATCTTTCAAAAAGGTCATTTTAGAGAATGACGGAATTATTATTTGAAAATATTGGTTATTTCCCTTTGAAAAAATTATAAGAGGATGAGAGCTCATTTGCAAAGTTAGACTTGGAAATGTTATTTTCTTTTGCTGTGGGTAGAACTTGACTTCTTCCAAAATCTTTTGAGGACAAAAACCCTCTGGAGATTTCTAGTTTCGGGGACGAAAACCCCCCTAGCTAGTTGGTGTGATTTCATCTAGGAATCATCATTGTGCTACAAATTGAAGTTTCAGATTTTGGTTTGCAGATATGGAGGTTTCTGATGTGTTTTGAGTTGCAGATTTCGGAGTGTTTGTTATCCAGTTTTTAGGGTTTATTGAAGGGTTTTGCTTGAGGCAATTCCAAAGACTCCATGGCTGGCCGTACACCTCATGTTGGTCATACCATTCCTTGCTGGAAGTTTGTGGGTAAAATTTGTAAGTTTTGATTTCTACTATGCTGTTTGGGATGCCATTATTATAGACACTTGCAAGCCATACAGTTTTTTAATGGTACAGATTTAAGTTTGTGAGGGTTGCACCATTCTTGAAGAGGCCATACTAGTCATGATGGGGGCATGAGACTACTGTAAATGGGGGTGTGAGACTGCTGTAAATGAATCACCCTCTCTTTGATGTCTATTTCCTCATGTTTGGTGGTGCCTAGCTACTGATTGTTGATTCCAAGTTGTTTGGCTTTGAGTTTGGTGATTTTTACTAAGTTATGATGACCTTTTTGGGTGTTGCAACTTGTACCTGTTATACCAGTGCCATGACAGACCTGCAACATAACTGATTTCAATTATCAGTTTGCATATTCTTCTTCCAGCAAGCTATAATGGAGTTTGGAGCTGTTTTGAGGTGTATTAGCTGTGTTCATGCTTGGAATGTTGGGTGTGAATTGGTGGAGATTTCTAAGTGTCTTTCTTGCTGTCCAGACCCATTGCAGTGTGTTTTCAAAGCATTATCAGACCTGCACCAGCATATTCCTCATCATTCATTAAGGTATATTGCTGTTATTTCACAATTGGGTGGTTTGTTTATGGTATTTGGCAATATTCTGGGGTGTTACAGAAGTTTGTTACTATCACCATTTCGTATCAAGAGTTATTCCTTTCAAACAGTGTTTATAATGCATACGAACTAACCTTGTAATAGTCTGGATGGCTATATCGCTGAAGATTTATCATATCTATGTATCTTATATTGTAAAAACTAGATGGTAGTACCACCAATGGGATTGATCAATGCTTATTGAAGTATGTACTTACCCACTAAACAAGTGGTTACATTTGTATTTTTTCTTCCCACTAAATAAGTGGAAGTTCCCTTTGATTCCCACTCAATAAGTGGATGTTTTGTAATCACACTCCACTGAATAAGCATGCAGTGTTCTTTCTTTTAGTATTGCATATGCACTTCACTGAATAAGTGAGATTGGCTGGCTTGCTGCCTAGTGCATTTCCCTTTCAATTGTAGCATTCAAGTTAATTGTATAATCCTGACACTATACACTCTCACCTTTCCCACCTTGGAACTAGGTGATCAGACAGTGGAAGGGACATTCCATTGCATCTTATTTTCAGTTGGTGAAATTTCAAAAAAAAAAGTAGGGGTGTATATTACAGAACTTCAATCTTTAAATAAGCAAGTCTTGACAATGGAATGGATCACTACCCTTATGCAAAAGAGAAGAATATCCTTGAAGCTCTTTCCACAATTCAACTAAGGGAGGAAATATTTTGAAGACAAAAATCTAGAGAAACTTGGTTGAAGAAAGGAGACAAAATCAAAACAAAAATTTCAAAACTCCACTCAACCTCGACACAGTGCCAATTGAACCACTTCCATTCGAGCATGGAATGGGAGTTTCCAAGAGAATTATTTGGAAATTAGCATGGAGGCATTATCCTTCTTTGAGGATTTACTAAGAGGGAAAGAAGCTTCAAAATCAATTGCCTAGAATAGTTTGCTCCAATATATACCACCCATGATCACCAAGGCTCAAAACAAAGATCTTGTGGTCGCATTTTCAAAAGAAGAGATAAAATTTTCTATTTCCCCAAAGTAACCCAACAAAGCTCTTGTTCTTAATGGTTTCCTTGCAGCTTTCAAAAGTGTTGGAATATTGTTTGCAAAATGTGTGGCAAGCTGCAAATGAAGCTAGACAATTGAGGAAAGTGTTGAGGGATCCATATTCAACATTTATAGCTTTGGTACTTAAGACTGTATCTTCTTCCGTCTTCATAGAGTAGCATCCCATCTCCTTTGAAATACGGTTTAGAAGATTATCTCAAAAGCAATGGCAAATAGGTTGAAAGGCATCCTCCTCACTTTGATTTCTGCAAAAATAGGTGAGTTTGTTTCAGATAGATTGATTATGGAAGGTATTGTCATCACACTGGAAGTAGTGCATTCCATTGTAATAGCAAAAATGGCATGCATGGTGGTTAAACTAGATATCAACAAACACATGATTAGGCCAATTGATTGTTCTTAATGAAAATTCTAGAATGCTTTGGCTTTTGTCTTGAGAGAAGAGAATGGATATTTAGCTGCACATCAAGCCCATGCCTTCCATCATAATCAACAAAGACCTAGTGGGTTGCAAAGGTTCTTGGAAGATCTATCAGCGAGGTCAATCTGAGGAGCTGGAAAGGAATTGTAGCCATGGAAGGAATGGAACCTTTCACTCACCTTCAATTTGCAAATGATACCATCCTCTTTGGGCATGCAAGTTTGGAAGAGGCAGTCACTTTTAAGGACATCTTATCCTCCTACTTGGTAGCCTCAGGTCAATTAATAAATGAGGATACATCTGAAATTTTCTTTTTTTAACTCTTTTCCAGTTTTGCAGGGAAGGATTCTGAATGATCTCAGCTTCAAGATTGGCAAATTGCTAAGCAAATATTTGGGAGTTCCATTATTTTCTGGTACAAGAAGACCCTCTCTTTGGAAGAGCTTGATTGATTCTTATCAAACCGGACTATAATTTTAGAAAAGCAAATGGCTCTCTTTTCCTGCAACAATTAAGTTATTCAAGTCTATCCTTGCAGCTATATTTGATGTATTCTGCTTCTTTGAACTTCATGGAATCAATCCACTTCCTAATGCTAAACAATATCTTGATGTGTTCTTTCTATCATCTAATGATCCTACCCAATACAAATCTAAATAATCAAACAACTTTGAATCTTCAACTCAATAATAATGGATTTCTTGTTCCTTTCGTACCTTATTGTTGTTTTGTTGCTTGTAAATGTATTTGTGTACATTCATTCATATATCTTGAAATCAATTATATTGCAAAAATAATACCCTGCCTTGTAGCTATCAACTACATTAAACATACAACAATACTTCTATATTTTCTTTCATCCAAATCCATCTTTCATCAATTTCTCTAAAAGTGCAATTGATGATCAACTCCTATATAATCTAACATATTAAACTTCTACAATATATCTTGTACATACTTAGCTTGGAAAATCATCAAATGGAATACCTCCATGCCCAAAATGTATTTTAAGAGTCTTAAACCAGTCGTTTCAAATTCTTTCATTATTGCCTCTTGAATTCTTTCTTCATTCTATTTGAGTTTCATTCATAGATTGAGTCATCAACATAGACTTACATAAATTGTTTCATTGCCTTCCTTCTTGAAATATAGTGTAGACTCCGTCATGCTTCTTACATATCCATTTGCCAAAAACCAGGTATCAATTCTTGAAAACCATGATCTTGGTAATTGTTTCAAGCCATTAAATGTTTTCTTCAACCAATAAATATATCCTTCTTTGCCACCTTCTTCAAATCCTTGTGGCTGATGCAAACACACTTCCTCTTCAATGCATCCATTCAAAAATGCATTATTCACATCTAATTGTAATTTTCATCCTTCTTGTACTGCTACTGATAACATTAATCTTATAGTGTCATGCCGTAACAATTACATAGGTAGCTTCATAATCTATACCATACCATTGAGCATCTCCTTTTTCAGCCAATCTAGCTTTGTATCTTTCAACAGTATAATCACTCTTGTACTTTGTTTAGTAAACCCAATTAGTTCCTACAACTTCTATGCCTTTTAGTAGCTTTACAAGCTCCCATGTTATGTTTCTTTCAATAGCATTAATCTCTTCTTCCATTGATTTTAATCTTTTTTTTTCCATCTGCTTTTTCACTTCATATATACCATCTCAATATTTGAATAAAATGCATAATTAACCAATTCGTCATCTTGATTACTTTCTCTAATTTGACTTCTTGTTAATCTTCTTAAAAAATTCTCATCCAACATTAGATTTGGGGGATGAGTAAGAATTACTTTCTTATTTTGTGTAACAATGATTGAACTTGATGTGGATCTTGAACTTTCAGCCTTTTCTTCTTGAACCCAAACTATCACTTGACTTACTATTTCTTTTCGTTTCTTCAAATGATCTTCATAGACTCCTTCAACAAATATAGCAACTCTTGAAATAATGTTCTTCCTACCTTGAGGAGAGGGAGAACAAAGCTTGTGGGCTTTGTTTTCTACAATATAACCCATATATATGCACGCTTTACTTTTTGCATCCAATTTCTTTTTGTTTTCATCATTTATGTGAACATAAGTTAACAACCAAATACTTTCTAAGTATACCATTATAGTCTTTCTCCTATACCATGTTTCATACAGTGTCCTATTTCTTATTGTAATAGTTGGGTTCCGATTCATGATGTAAATAGTAGCGTTAATTACTTCCACCCGGAACATTTTGTTCATACTCTTTGCTTCCAGCATGCTTCTCGCTGACTCTATTATTGTTCTATTCTTTTTTTCTACCACTCCATTTTGTTTTAGTGTATAAGGTGTTAATTATCTCTTAATCCACTTATTGCACAAATTTCGTTATGTTCTTTTAAACAAAATTCACCTCCTCTATTTGTTCTTAAAAACTTCATGTATCTTTCCCATTTTTTTTATACCATACTTTAAACATGTTGAATACTTCAAAAGCAACAGTCTTATTCCTCAAAAACTAAACCCATATGCATCTAGTAATCATGTAGTACTTTGTAGTACCAGTGTTACAAGACTCACTCAAACTCGTCTAGACTCGGCAAGTCCCGAGCCGAGCCAGGCTTGACGAGTTTGGGAGACTCGGACTCCAAGTACTCACCAGTCGCCGGTTCTAGGCAAGTCCCGTGCCAGAGAATCGACCACGGCTGGGTAAACAGCAAAACATTAAAAAAAACACTTAAAAGCATTTTAAGTTACACTTTCTAGTTTTATATTTGCCTCCTTCACTCAAAAGGCGCTTCATTTCATTTTCAAACAAGGAAGAAAGAAAAAAAAGAGATTTGAGCCAAAATTTATTTGCATTTAAGGAAAACCAGCAAGGAGATTGAGCAAAAACCAGTTGTTGAATCACATTTAGGCAGGTTTGTAGGTACTCTTGGTGCATCTAGAGGAGTCTAAAAAGGATTGGAAAGAGCTCTCCATTGAAGATTTAAGAGGTAAGTTTAAATTTTGAAGGTTTTTTTTTGTTTTTTTTAAACCAAAATTTCATTTCTCTTCTACATTTCTTCTTTCTTTTTTGTATTTTGTTTTAGTGAAACAAAGAACAAACCCTAGGTGTTTTTGTAAAAAAAAAAAGTTTTGTAGTTGCAAACCCTAGGTTTTTTAATATTAGTTTAATTATAAACTTTGAATGTTAATTTTTTTCTATTTATGTGTTATTGCAGCATTGTTTATATTTATAAATTGTCTCTATCACAATGTCTCAAACTCCAAATAGAAAAGACTCTTGTTGGAAACATGCCCTTATTACCAAGGGACATAACAAGACGATTGCAAACAGGCTCTACTAAATCCTCCAAAAGCATTCCCACATAAGGTTAAAAATCACATAGAGAAGACACCAAAGGTAGCTTAGGGTTAGAATGAAGGAACGAGAGCAAATCAGGTGCAAATCACAAGCCATCAAGAGCAAGTTGCTCATAAGCACAAACTTATGGAAGATTTTTTTTTTTTTGGAGTTGATTTTCTGTTCTTTTCCTAGAATTGACTGAGTATCCTAGTTGCAGCTACAAACTCACCAAACCTAACTTCTCTCATACACAAGTCCTTGCCAAGACTTACCAAGTCTTAATATATTGGAATTACCTTTGTGAGAACGGACATACAATAAGGCCTAACAAATGACCAACACACACCCTAGTTGGATATGTGTTGCATATTATGTATGTGCACACCCTTTGCAAACTATACACCCTATCATAGTTAGTAGAGCCTCGGGCAGCGCCCTGATTAAGGGGGGTATGGGGGCAACTATGGTCGGTTTTTTGGGCCCATGATTTTATACCTATTTTATTCTAATACCACTTAGCGATTTCCTATGGTGGTGTGCTTATACATACTCACACGTGGATTGGGGTTAAGCACAAGCAAGAAATATCATCTTGTATGGCGAATGGCTGAGTTAATACCATGAGTGTTTTTTTGCTGGATTTTTTCCTGAATGGATTTCCTAGGGTTAAATCTCTTGTTATACAACAAGTCTGCCATTATTTCTTTCCGTTGCATTTAAGATTATGTCAAGATTGCTTCTCTTTGTATAGATTTATCAGTATAATTTCTCTTCACTTTGCCTAATCACCCGTTTTCCAATAAACTTGAAATGGAGAAAAATCCTTCATACCAGTTTGAATCACCATCAATTCTTAGATTCAATCAGTGTAGGATGTCCTCAAACATTCAAGTAAAAGAAAGGAGATGAAAATTTTCCAGCAATAGAATACCATGTGCATATTTTCAATCATAAACAATATAAATAAGAAGAACAAATTTAGTATAGCAGACTAAAACAAGAAGAGTTGGACACGAACAATAGACTACTAAAACAAGTAAAAGAAATTACATCACTCCTGCTTCATATTATATTATAAACCAAATTGTCACTAGCAATATTCACTTCCAATAAGCTTCCAAAAATTGTGGCAACTTTCACAGTGAATACTTTTCTCAATAGCCTAAGCTTTGGAAAAGGAAAATTTTGTTGAAGTATCTGATCAAGGAGTCCAGTATATTTAGGGATCATCTATGCTCTCTCTTGGTGAAGAAAAATGCCAGAAAATAGCATTTGAGCAACATCAAGAGCTCAAGAGATCTAAAGGTTTCTAATTTTCTTGGACCCAGATTCTGAGAGTTTTTAGTCCAGTAAAAGCCCCCATGAACTTTCAGATTAAATATTTTTCATTGATAAGACATAACCTACATTGCATTTCATCCATTGAGAAGGAGACTTTAGGAAGAGTTCCATTTTAAAACAGCCATTCTCGTTTTTTGGCTGTCAGAGGTTTGATGACTGCTTTCACAGCATTATTTTACACAAAATTTTGAAGCTTTTCCTAACAAATTTGTGGTGCCTTTTTCAACACAGCAGATCTAAAATTTTGGCCTCGGTTTGGTGGTGACGGACTTTGTGAAGAGGCCACTGCCTCTGCAAGTTGGGTTTCCTTACCTTCAATCAACACTTGGCTGGTATGTGGGGAAGCACTCTGGTGTGATTTGATGCTGTAAATTGTGGCAA
Source organism: Sequoia sempervirens (assembly GCA_007258455.2). Taxonomy (NCBI): domain Eukaryota; kingdom Viridiplantae; phylum Streptophyta; class Pinopsida; order Cupressales; family Cupressaceae; genus Sequoia; species Sequoia sempervirens. The sequence continues at coordinate 44,521 of VDFB02264087.1, read as the reverse complement.
CAAGAGGGTGGAGAAAGCATAGAGTGCTAGAAAGATAGAACATACTGCCAATTTAGGATCTGATTAAAACAAATATCCCTAGAAAATCTTGGAAGGATGCAACTTTATCCCCCTAGAACCTATCCTAACACTCAAGGTCAATGAAACTCTAGAAGTAACGAAGAAAGTAGTAATAAATGTTTGCCCCCGTGACCCACACTGAGAGCAAGGAGAACTAGAAGGCCCTTGACACCTAAATGAAGCAAGTCAAAAGAGTGTGCACTATCATCTTTGTAAATCCTTGGGAAAAGAAACGAAATGGAAATCCCTTCTCCCAAATGAAGACATGAAATTTACTGTGAATTAACAAATACCATTCAAGACAGGACACCATTCACTGACTCTTTCAGGATTCATCAGATTGCATATCTACCATCACCCAGGTTCTATAGTATAAAGTTATAAACATACTTGAAGAAAGTTTTCCAAACATTGCAATCAGCAACACCTTCCAATCAAATGTCAACAATTTGGCAAGGTTGTCCAATCCATAAAGATGACTACTGCCAGAGCTTCTAGTCTTTAGTACAATAAGCTATGATATGTAGGTGTACACCATAATTAGGCTACAGTTGAAGCTAAAAGAACAAAAGTACACAACCAAACATTACATTTTCAAACATTTATACAAGAGCAATAACAAAGTTTAAAAAAGCAATATCAACAAAGCCCCATATGCAGAGCACCTACACAAAACATTGCATAAGTTATTTAAAGAATCTAACCAGAGTACAACAAAAAAAACCATAATATATGGTCTGATGGACTATATTTCGAAAAGGTACTTTTATATTGACTTGTTCATTTATTACATCTTGAATTATACTAGTATTATCACATCATCCCGTACCAATTTCCATTCACAACAATTCCCTACTTTATTTCTTCATTTTTAATAGTTGTCACATTCCCAGTTGTCCCCAAAAATAGCAGATACAATATTTATTCAAACATAAATATGTCATAAGCTCGTCCTAAAACTTAAAATTTTGATTTCAAAAGGAACATATTAGACTAATGGAGTCAAAAATGAATATAGAAAAGGCAGTAAATCTCAAAATACAAAAGGGCAGACAAGCCGAGATTCTGTAAATTCTGCTGATAGTCCAAGTTGTGTACCAAATACTCCTACATCTAACAGTTCAAAAGGACATTAAAAAGTATGGTTTTCATTATCAAATTCCCTGAAAACACCACTGCTTCCACTCATTGGACATGATAAGATTAAAACAAGAATTAATGGCAATGCTTGTGTCACGTATCAACAAGAAGATAACCTGTTACAGACATATTGTAAGTGCAAAACAGCTAAAGCATTTTAGTTGTGAGCTCAAGCAGCATATGGTAGCATACTTTGGAGCACTTGGCATCCAAAAAGATCCCTCCTAGAGATGCCTATATGATCAGGGAGTGCAGAAAAGAAGCACAATATACTATGCAGCTTATGACCACTTCTTTCCTTTGCAATGGGTGTGAACCTACTTCAATGAAAGGTTAATCTCCCTTGCAGATAGAAGAGATTAGTTCATGTAAGGTAGACTTAGCTGAACATATTGTGTTTAGATTTGAGGCTTTAAGATAGATGTTCATTCTTGCAAGTTGGTCTAAAAGAAGATATTGGTTTCCATTGCCTTCATGGGGAGAGGACCTCTTGAATGGGATGCCCTTATTTAATTTTTTTATTATTAGTGATGTATAATAAGATGTATGATTCTGAAAAAAACACTGGACCATTATCATATCAATCTGTAATTCTTTCCAGCCAGGAAAATCCAAAACTATTCTGGCAAGAAAGTGTGTGTGTGTCACACAGAGAGAGAGAGAGAGCAGGGTAAGTGTGATATATTCATACCTAAAACATCACGAACATTCTGTAGGATCTCTGGAGATCTTGGACCATTGGATGTAAATGATGCCTTGCATATCTCATAAAGCCTTTGCACTTCTGTCATAGTGCAGAATCACTGTTCCAAACAAATCAGAACACTATATCCTGCAATTACAAACCTGCTACCTGTCTTCTCTAAAATGTGTATTAAATAACAGCACTTTCTGCAAATTATGTTCGCCTCAAGTTATATAATTTGTTGAATGTATATCCACACTTCCTTCACAATTTATTGTCCTTGGACCTCCACTATTGCAACATGCTTGCTTAAAGCACATACCATATTTAGTGCTTATTCTATTAACCCAAATGCTTGCGCTCTAGGCCTTTCAAAGGTTACTTTGCTAAACAATCACCAGACTGATTTGAGATTAATGCAACTCCAGTGAATCCAAAGTAAATCATCATTTCAAGCTTCAATATGTCAAATTACTTGAGGTCTGCCACAGATAAAAGTTGTTGTCATAAAGATATCATACTCAGTCCAAGTCAAATAAATTATACTAGTGAAAAATGACTAAAATATTATTGCAAGTATTTAAACTATCCAATGTGCAATAACTTTTCAAAAGTTGGTGCTTTCTACATCATCTTGAAAATGTGCATGTATTTCAACAAAAGAGTGAATGAATGAGTAAAACAATAAATAGATTCTAGAAAATGTAATTTATTTCAAAATTCTAGTGTGGAATAACTTTTCAAAAGTTGATGCTTTTTACATCATCTTGAAAATGTGCATGTATTTCAAATGAATGAGTAAAAAGATAAATACAGTCTAGAAAGGGTAACTCATTTCAAAACTGTAAAATATTATCTATCTTACCAGATTCATAGGCCAAGGTGCCGGATCTGGGTCCGGTTTGAACCGGATTTGGAATCTGATTCAGTGTGTCTGGGACACATTGATGTTTTTTACAATATTATGTAAATCCCTTGTAAGTTTAAAGGTTCATGCAAATATATGTTTACAGACTCAGTGAATTTTTACCGATGTAAGAAGCAGAGGTGGGAGTATTAATGAACTCCTAAGCAATCTTGTTGATAATAATATTATTTTAAAAAATATAATATTTTTAAATATATAACTCCCCTTTTCCTATAATAGTTGGGCCCACAAAATATATATTGTTTGATTCCCTAGTAATCTTCTAGTCCAAGAACAAATGCCATAATATCATCTCATCCAATAATACGAAGAAGGGTTGGCCCCCTCGCATTGTATTGTTCAATAGGCCAGAAACTATAGGTTATTTTAAAATATAATATTTATATTATTTTCTTATTTTTTTTGCTCGGTAAATCACTGATAAGGGGCAGCACCCTGAACACAATATTTATATTATATTATTAATAATTATATATTATAACATTATTATCTTATAGTATTGTATAAATATACATTATAATTGATTATTATTAATAATATATTAATTTATTAATATTTTATAAGATTTTATAAATATTTATGTATATAAAAAATAAAATATGTTAAGAAATATGTAAGTTGTTTCTATTGTAAACATATATACTAATGATTTATACACGTTTTTTGTACGGATAAGCCAAAAACGAACCCAGCCCCCAAAAACATTTTGCCGGATCCACGAACCGGAACCAAGATTTGAACCAGAACCAGTGACTTAGAATATTAAAATATGTGTTTACCATGTACAATCTTATTGAAAGTATTTAAACTATCCAGTGTATAATGATTTTGCGAATGTTTATGCTTTCTACGTCACCTTGAATATGTGCATGTGTTTCAACAAGAGTGAATGGAAGGGAAAAGATAAAGTCTTAGACTTTTAAAGATAGTCCAGAAAGCCCAATTTATTTCAAATTTATAAAACAAAATATGGAATTGCTTAAGAAGAGAATAACTTATGATACATTTAAACAGAAAAAACTGTTAGTCCAACAATATCATACTGCGCTACAAGATTTTGTTATGAAGAAACTGTAGCAAAGAAAAGACACAAGATTGAAATTCCAAATCGCAGTTTCTTTTTAATCACATAAATGCATAGGTGACAAACCAATTAAGAGGCCAAGAATTGTAAGACATTTGGAACAGAGAGCCAGCCTCACCACAAATGCTTTTGCAAACTAAGCTTTGATGGAATCTCAGAGGAAATATTTCCTGAGCTATGCAAGTAGTGGTAGCCTAGTAAGGGAACAGAAAATGTGAATCTAAAGATAATTATGATGTTGATCTGAATACTGTTCCCCCTGAAATTTTTCTTGATTGTTTGCTGAGTGTAATGTTAATTGCAGATATGTTCATGTTTCACATATTTTCAACATAGCATAGCATTCATAGGAAACATTACAAAGAAGGTAAATAATCATGAAATTGCATTGTTTTCACATTGAACCATAACATATCATAATGGCAAATGATAACCAATGTAATCAGATTTAATGAGGAATGTTTCAGACCTGATAACAGTCGTACAAGTGCAGCAAATGCTTTCAAACATGTACAACAAGATAGTTACAATAGATGCTAATCAACCACCACAATCTCACACCAAAGAACAGCTGCATGAACTCCGAGATGAGCAGATTCCAGGCCTATACATCAGCAGACCTGAGTGTACACAACTCCTAAAATGACACGATTCCCTAGGAGGGGCGATTTGCTCCTCAAATTCAATACTCCACAAAAAAAAACACAAATGAGTGCTTGAAATGTGACACCCAGCTGTAAGGAATCCTTTGGAACAATGCCCAGAATGAAGCTTCAAACACCAACAGAGCTACGTGCAAATTAGCATTTCCAGCCACTATGAAAAAGTGAACTTCCAGAATTTTGAAAATATATATCAGACCTCTGAAAATGAGTTTAAACACCTCCAAACACACACCAAAATGAAGCAAAGCATCGAACACACCAAAATCTCTGCTCCCACATCAAAATACTAAGAAAATCTTCATTCCTAAACCTCCAAATCGATGAAAATCAGAAACTCTGTGAGTGCAAATGTGATCCCTAAAGTAGAACTACTCTTTCCGGCTAGGGTGGATCTCTCACCACCGAAACCAACAACAGTGAGGGTTTTCGTCTTCAACTAGCAGAAACAGTAATTTGGAAGCATTCCAGCAACATCCTGTTAGGTTGCCAAAGTAGAGATAATGAAATGAAAGTCCAAGAGGTGATTCTATAGAAAAGGGGAGGAAATTAGGGCAACACAATTTGAATTCACTTTCCCTCCAAGAAACCCCACACCCCCTTTATGAGTTTTTTTAATTTTATTTTTAATTCCTTATGCCTCCCCCAAGTTTGGCGTCCACTTTTGGAGGCTAAATATTCACTTTTAAAAACAACTTATTTTACCTTATTCCTAGGCGTGAGACAAGGGGTCCTTTTTATGAACACATGATCCTCACTTAAGTTATAAAGTAAATTTATAACATAACTTTAGTGATGGAAATATAAATATTAATTTGATTACCCTTAGAACTCATCAATGCCCAAACAGGAAATATTACACTGCTGGAGAAACAGAGGCCAAGAACCATTTGTCAAAAATACACTTATTGAAAATAGCAATTGCTAAAAATAGTAAGTGTGCCCAAACACCAAACTGGCACAATTTGAGATACAGTGAAACTTACTATAAATAGTAAGTGCTAAAAATTGCCACTTCTATAAATAGTAAACCCTGCCAAAAAACCACCACAAAGCCCAACACAGGCTCAGAGTTCCCATAGGCTAAGTCCCCTAACCAACTCCACTTAGCCTATGGGAACTTTGGAATAGGCTAATGGAACTCCCAAATTGATTAGGTACAAGCAGGGGACATTACAAAATGCCTAACCTTTTCAATTTTCACCTTAAAACCATTTCAGAACACCAGTGATACAGCTCATCCATTTCAGAAATATCAGGCTATTACCCAAAAAGTCAGATGTGCTTGGAACTACCAAATGTTTCCAAGATGTGTCTGTAAATATCCATTAAGGAACATATATGTAAAGATATTAAAAAACATAACTAACCCTAGACTAACTAACACTACTAAACCACTCCACCAAACCATAGTACACTAACTACTAAACATAAAAATGGGAAAAAAACACACTCACTCATTCTACATCATACAGCCTAGCATTGAACAAAGACAACTATTGCAACTGCAATCCCTCAAAAGTGAGAGTGCCCACTCCCCGTCCATTTCCATTCTTCCCTCATTCATTTAATCTCTCATATTACAGGGCAGCAACAAGTGTGCTGCAAGTTTTGAGTTGAGGGGTTCTGCAAGGAGAACACTGCAATCTCTTATTTATTGCTCAATCATTCCCTTACCAAAGGATACAAAAAACAGAGAGTGCCAAGGAGAGTTCCAAGGGGGCAGATGCAAAGAGATTTGATCATTTATCTGATTCTTGTGACATTAAAGGCTTTTCTTTCATTAAGTAATCAGACATTTCAATTTTGAAATAAAGCCAAAGAAAACCTTCCAGACGGCTGCCTACACTTCGTGCACAATCCCAAGCTCTATCCCTATACATTCCATCAAAGATTAAAAAAGATATGGGTCCCTACAAAGGGCTTCGAAAACGACTCAAGGGAGATAGTTGATGGGTTGACTGATCAATGCATCCATATGAATGGGATTCTTTTGAGCTTGTTAACATCACCATATTCGCATAGGATGTTGAGGAGCAGCAATGAAGCCCCACAAGTGTACAAAATCCCTAATTGTGAAAAGGACAAAACCACATTGTTTTCCAAGGAGAAGATGATGCAGTGAGCTCCCTGCAACCAATCATGGATTCTTGGAAGGAAAAGTAGGTGTCCGCCATTTGAAATGGATGAAAAAGACTGCAAAAATTCATTAATAAATGGTATTGCAATTTGATCTAAAGGGGCAATGTTCTTACAAAAATTTATTGTGAGGGGCAAGTGAACAATGCATGCTTTATTGCTCCCATCCTCATAGAGACTAATGAATCTCTAGGATTTCAGAGCATTCTCCAAGAAAATACCAGACAATGCAAAAAATCATTTGCATTGGGAATCCTAGTAGAGGGAAGGAGGAAATATATTTTTTGGACTCCCTGTGCAATCCATTCACTCAACTTGATGCTACAGAAGTTGGGACAACTTCTATTGATTGAGCAAGTCTATGCAGGGACTATTTGTGAGAGACCATCATGTGGCCCAGGCCCTCTTTAGGACATTCTCAAGGATGTAGCTGTTAAAGGTAAGTGGCATAGTTCTACAATTTCTTTTTAATTTTAATTTCTTTTTCAATTTCTATACTAGTATCGTAGTTGATATAAGAATTTGCATCATCTACATTATTTTTTAAATTAAAATGTAAAAAACTAAAATAGATGATGTCATGGAATCAAAATTGTTTTTACTACTATCTTTTTTATTTTCTTTTAATTTAGTTTAGTTCTTTTTTAATCTTGTTGAGACTAGAATAGTGTAGAGAACCCCTGGTTCTCCCTGAATCTGGTCTTGCAAATGCTGGTTTGATGTTTTAAAGTTTTTGAAATATTCGCCAAATAATGCATAAAATACCAAATAAATGCAAATAGAGAAATGCTGAAAGCAAATATAATATTATATCACAGTTGTGAAATTACATTGAAACATTCATACCTAGAAACAATCCTCTGATGATGAAGCCCTTATTTTTGAAATTCTCCTGTAAATCCAATGAAGCACAAGTAGAACTCCTGAATGAAGTCCTCCACAAGCAATGATTCAGCTGATCTCTCACAACCTCACAATTGCATAAACATTGAAGAGTTTTCGTTCTCCAATGGCTGGAGATGACTGAAACCCTTGGTCTCCATTGTCAAATCCCAAGAACACCAAAATGACAAAGTCAAGTAATCATCAATAATGAGGTTGATTTGCTTTTGATGCTCTATTTATACTTCTCCCAAACAATTCCATCCAAATTGTGCTTTTTTTAATCATTTAAATATTTGCTTTTTGTTGACTTCATAATATATCCTCAAGATATGGCATACTTTTTCATTAAGGCATTAACTGCTCATTAAGTGATTAACATTAAAATGGCCCCACTTTTATAAAGTTAAGTTATAACTTTATAATATCACTTTATAACATTTAATGTCATTTAAGCCATATAAACATTAATATCTTCTCAAATACTCATTATTTCGCCACGCCATTTGAAACTGAAGTCAACACCGCTAATCACCATGTGTCCAGGTGCCCCTACTAAAAATAGTAACTCCAAGCTCAACTGCCAAAGTGACTTACTATAAATAGTAAGTACGTCAATCTGAGTCCACGAATCCCTGTCAATGCCAAATTATGAACCTAGCAAAGCACTAGAGAGAAATAAGGTCACCAATCGACCAAGTAACTACCTCAGAGGACCCTCTATCCATAACTATTAGCCTACAAGGGTCAAGATAGGCTAATCCCTTTGAAAACTGATGCTCGCAAAAATGGGGACATTACAATTAGCCTTCCACACAATCATCTTGAGGTCACATGGTTTTCAATAACCATTGGACTGTGTTGAGGCAATCAATCATGAAGAGAGGAGTAGTTGGCCAATGTCAACTACTTGCCACTCAATTTTCCAGAGCCCATCATGTCTATAATCAGATTTGCAGATATGGACAGGTTCTGCTAAGGAAAAATTTCTGGTGAGAACAATCCTATGCCTCGAAAAAATGAAAGAAATCATACACAAGAAAGTACACGATCCCAAACATAAGTTTCATAAATAAGTAAAATGCGTTGTCATGAGCTGGTGGAACAAATGACCACCCCATTGAATATCCCTGCATGTCCTCTTAATCGTAAATGCTGCTGCACTAAAATATTAATTTTCCAGATACAGAGGCACTCTACAAGGGCAAGGAAGTTGCAGGTGCATGTATGAAAGAATTTAGAAGACCTTTCCCTTATCCAAAAATATCAACTGCAACCCAAACAGAATTTAGGAGTTTTTTAGCCATATAAAGTGGCATGAGAGACCTTAAGGCTTTTCATGACAATTATACAATGCCTTCAATTACTTGGTAGCATCTCCATTGCCAAGATATAAAGCACTTGCAGCATGTTACTATCAAAATACTATCATAGGTACATTTTGTAATTCTCTAAAGTTAGTTTTTTAAATCTAAAATCAAGTAAAGTGAAATTTCCTAAACTTTGCCTCTCTAAGCTGCTAGTGATCTTCAACTAAGTGAAATTAGGGTACATGCTCCAGTATCGACTCGATTAAATGCAACAAGTTGGCAGCAAAGGTGGGGGAGAAGATATTTGTGTATTCCGAATTTCTCCCTTTGTCACAAAAGACTAACAACTATAACCAAGGATCGACCAGCTTGGTATATACAGCCAAAACAACCTAACATGGATGCTTCTGCAGCTAGCCATGCCAACCTTTCATTACTTGATGTGAGGGACAAAGGATTTTTATACAAGAGCCCCAATTTTGAACTAATGGGAGTGGCACCTTTGCTCCTGCATTTGGTTCTAATGAACCAAGGGATGATGTAGATGTTCTTGGTGGAGAGGAATATGATGATTTCTTCTAGTCCTTAACTATAATATCTTGCAAACATATACATCATGATTTTTAAAAAACAAAATTAAGCCTACAAACATCAATTTTCCCCAAGGACGCATCCTCATATCCTCAACCCCTGTCCCAAATATTTGGGAAATTTTGGGGATGTCTTTCCCCCATACCCTTTTTTAAAATGGTGTCCCCTTATTTTATGCTGAATTTGGGGACACCTTAGCATCCCAAGGAAATAAAGCCATCGCCCCCATGCATGCACCTTTTAAACACTATAAAGAAATGCCAAATGCTTTATATAATCTTGTAGTGACTGAGATCAAAAAATTTCTAATGGAGTATAGAGGAGAGTCAAGAAATGTTGGGATTCAACATTCTTTTGTATTTTAGTTCTACATATGAACCATAGTACCAGCTATCTAAACGAAAAACAAAAGATAGTGTATTCTTTTTCTTTTGTCCCATATTTATTTTGATTATAGTCCTCCCTTTGGGGTTTGGGTTTAGGATATCATTGAACAATAATGTTTTGAGGGCCTTTAGATTTTAGTGTGGGCAACCACAAAAGTGGTTGGGAGATCTAGGTTTTACTATGTTGCACAAAGGACGCAACCCTGCCATTTTTTGACACGTCCCCGATACAAGGATGTGTCCTCGCCTTTTTTTACACATTCTTGATATGAGAATGCCTTGAAAACGTTCCCTTGCCATTCCCAATCAAAAAACTCTGGCCCTAACATCTCAAAACAACCCGAAAATGAAAGGACTTCTTGGAGACAACTAGCCATCCCCAAGACAATTGGGGATGTCGATGACATCCCCTAACCATCTTGGGGGCAGCCAGCCGTCCCCTTTTTATTACACTCAATTTTTTAATTAAAAAAGGCCCAAAATATATTTTAAAAACTTATTGTTCTTTTGTGGTCCCCCACACCACTCCCACAAGTAAATGAGCGATTTTGGTCTGCAAAACAACAGATCTTCAAGCTCTTTTATGCTGTATGACAGTCACATGTCCTCAAGGTTTGACTTTCCAAGATTTGAAAGAAGATTTCAAGATAAAATCCGAGAAAACAACACATGGGATTTCAAGCTCCATCTGTATCTCTCAAGGTGGTGTTTCAATCCCAAGATAGTGATTTTATATCACTAAAAACAACAGTTTTTACTTGTTTTTGCAGTCACAAAATTGCAGGTTTGCAAAATATAACAGTAAAGGTTACAGTCTTATTGAGGCAACCTCCTTTTCAATCTCAATACGAAGTCAAGAACTTGTCTCTTTTGTCAACCACCACAAATCTGAGACAATAGAGATAGGCTCATCAATTGCACAAGTTCTTTGCAAGTTCAGGGGTAGCAGCATATTTTCTATATTATTGTCATTTTGTAGTTGGAACTTGTAGCCTTTCAGCATTTTGTTGTAAATGTTATGTATTAAGGATCTAAAATGTATATGATGAATGCCTTATCAATTTTATTCTATGAATATTTGAAATTTCCTTATAATTTTTAAATTTCCCTATTTTTCAATAGCCATCCCCTTTGCCATCCCTTGCTGTCCCCGAAACACGTCCCTAATCCCCTGCCATCCCCAAAACACATCCCCCCATCCCCTGCTATCCCCATCCTGAAAACTTGGTGGAACATAGGGGTTTTATCAATCGAAAGTTATAAGGTTGATTCCTGTAGTTATTAGATCTGTGGTTATGTATTTATTGTTTAGGTTTTTTGGATCTATTGAATGTAAAACATTGTTGTGACTAATTTTGGTTTTGACCGTGTATGTTTTTCAATCAACGATTTGGATCACACTTGATGATCCATCATCAAGAAGAGGAGAGTGATGGATTGGATTGAGAATTAGTCTTAAAAAGAGATAGGGGGGAGGAGGTAAGGTGGGAACCGAAAAACAAAGCACAATGCAAGAGGAAAGAGGGGGGTTAGGTGGGATGGACCCAAAAGATAGCATAATCAGATGGTAAAAAATAAAACAATTCAATATAGTAAACTAGTAGATAACAAACAAGGATTGTTCACTAAGAAAAAAAATGACAAGAGGGCATAAATAAAGCATACACACTTACTAAGAATTAAAACGAAAAGAGGAAGGAAAATAAACTATTTGCTTAAAAAATATCAAAATTATGTGTGGTGTGGTCTCACAACACACCCCATTTTGCTTAAAGCAGCATGGGGACCCGTATCCTAAGAAGTCATTGCTTATGTCATCTTGAGGTAATAAAGGCTTTAGAATTTAAGTGCCCTTTAATGTATTGTTTTGATAAAGTTGAAAGTATGCTAAAATGATGCTGGTTGCGCTTTGAAAACAATTTAAAATTGGTTAAGATTGAGAGGTTATGTTTTTTGAGAAGTTTGAGTCTTGCAGAACCGGATGGTGCACCTTAAGTCCCATATCTAGTAAGGTATCGTCTTCCGCACCAGTAACAATGCCTATGTGACTTCAAAGAGGTTGATCACCACCCAACAAGGTCTGCTTCACCAAGTCATTCCTTCGTAATCAATCAGACCCAAAATTTGCTTAAATTGGGAACAATCTATTCTAATCAAAGATTGTAAAGCTTACTTACCCAGATGAAGGATATCCAATTCTTATTCCAATTATCAATACAGATAGAAAGGTTTTGTCCACAAAGCAAATCTTAATTAAGGCATAAGTACTAAATAATGATGATTAATAAAACCGATAACATATCCGATTACGTATATGTGCAAGTCGAGTAAGGTTAGCTTGTCGGACAATTTGCTTACTGCGGAACCTAATACCGAACATCATTTGAATTCTGAATCCAGTAGGAATCTCCGAAATTCCAATACTGATCAAAATCCCCGAAAAGGTATCGTAAGAATATTAAAGCAGATTAAAAGTTGACTTAGAAGCAAATTAATCGCAAATGGTGAATTTAAATGCAGGGATTATTTGATTAGAGTTGTGTGGATGGTTTGTATTACGGGACTAAACCCAATGGCAAATGAATTTGAATGTTTTCATATGAAGGTTGATGTGAAGTAATCTTGAATAAATTGATTTGATTTATAAAGTGTCCTAGATGCAAATATGGAAAGAAATTTATTGAGTTTTGTGGAAATCCTAAGGGATGTGGGAAAGAACATACCTTAAGGTGAAGATCTGAATATAGATCCAAATGCAAGTGAATAACCTGATGCAGGAACTCATACATTAAGTTGTGGGGATGTCAAAGCATGCTGGAACCAAATCAGTTTTGGCCATAGATGACAGAAAGGACAAAGGATAAAGATATAATTGCAAGGGATCAACCAAATTTGAGTAGTTTAGCCTAAATCAAAGGATTGCTACCAGGATTTTGTCGACCATACGGATGCATGACTACTGTCTGGAATTTTGAGGAGTTAGTGAACATTCAGCAATGATTTGGTCAGTAAGGGAAATGAATTTGATCGATCCTTCGAAAACTATCTACTGATAGCCCATGTGTCAAGATATTTTTGTTGCCACGTGTCTAATGTTGATTCACTTATTTCTATCTTGCCATGTGTGATTTTGTAACAAACCTATGCCTTAGTTCTACAAAAGGCAGCGGGTTATCTTTTAGTTAGGATCAGAAATTGTTGAGACGATAGAACTTGGATTGGAACATCGCCAATTTAACTTCTATTTCATGTTTTTTGTTCATTTTCGGTAAAGACTTGTGCATACTGTAGATGCTTGTAGTACTGAAGTAATATCAAGATCATTCCCGATCATAAATCCTGCATGACTGTAAATTGTTCAGCCTTGTGAAATAATCAATTTGTTGCGCCATTTTTGGGTGCATTTTGAAGCTATCTCAATGGTGAACGGTTAAATTCTTTAAACTCTTGCACTATTTTGTATGTAGCTGTGAGATATTTTGATGAAATACAAATGGTTTTCTTCTTCTGTTTACTTGTCTTTCAATGTGTATGTGTGCAATATCTGAAGCAAATTAAATTTCTTAGGCTCTTTCCTCTCTTCTTTTAATCTTTTGCAATTTCTTTGGATGGAATAGTTGAAGTAATGTGGAAAGTGATGGATGCATAAATTGTCAAGATTAATAGAATTACTTTCGAAGCCTAGGCATATATCACCGAATACCTGTAAGTCCCCCATGTGAACAACAATTAAACAACAAACCCTGAGAAAACCAAGTGAGTCAAGACATAACATTCTTGAGCCTTGGGATAGCTGATTCCTAACCGAATTAGCACTCCTTCAAGATAGATAGGTTTCGTTGTTCAACAAAAATCTATCTATAAGTTGTGTGAGTAACATCCTCATCAACAAGATGAATATAGAAGAAAGGGTGTCTATATGAATGTGTATAATATGTATGATAATAATAAAATTATGAGGGTGTATATAGGTAGATAAATGCATTCATTTAGATGAGAGAAACATGAGTGTGTGCTATATGTAAAAATAGAAAGATAAGTATGCACAAAGAAATGTATAAACAAATGAACATATAATATATAAACATATAAATGCAATTGTGTGTATATATATATATAACCAAAGGAATATATAATAAGAAATATATATAAATATTTATGCATAGTTGGGTATGTGAAAAAATGTGTGAATGAGTGACTATATAGACGAATGGGTGGATGATTGTGTAAATATGGATGTGCTTATGATAAATGCAACTACATCTACATAGATATGTTCTCATAGATATACATACACATATATGAATATTTATTTGGATGCATTTATGCAAAGGAGTATGAAAACATGATCAAAAGTGTCCTATAATCAAACAAATTATTAGAATGAATGAATATGCCTACCTATAGGTCAACAACGTGAAATATTTGGGTATATATATGAGTGAGTGAAAGATGGAGAAACATATATCCAATTAAATAAATATATATGTATCCATATGAGCATTGCCAATGTATATAATTAATTAATGCATTTGTTTATTCATAGATGCATAAAAAACATTGTCATATATGGGTGTGCGCTATATGTGACAGCGTATATATATAAAATAGAAAGATAAGTATGCACATACATATATATTACCAAATGAATATATATTTATGCAAAATATATATGATCATATAAATGTAATTGTAATATTGCCACAACTAACATTGCTACTTTCAGCATTTCATTTAGTCAATCTTTTCCCATCCACTTGTAGACAAGGATATTTGTGCAAACTTCTTATGAATTTGTCTTGTGTGTTTCAAGAGTGAAAATTCATGACAGAAAATCAGCAAGCTACAACATCTTTCACACTTCATTATTTTGTCTATTTTCTTAAAACAAATCGGCACTTCTGTTGTCAATGTTTAGGGTTACCTACAAGTAGCAGGCACTTCAATCCCAATCCATCTCAAGTTTCCCCATAGTTTAATTTTAATTTGCACTTCAATGTTATTCATATTTTCACTACTCATGGCAAGTTCTACTAATATATGTAAAAGGATTGAACCACATCTATACTTACTGTTGGTTTCCATATCATCAATCTTGGACCTAAAACCTTCATGTACTCTTTCATCATCCAATAAACATGAATAACTTGTATTTGTATAGCTATCTTCTTCAAAAGATGCATGCTCACTTGCAAGGTGTATCTAGATTCTAGAATAGTCAATCTGCATGCAACTTCCCTTTCTTCCTTGGAGTTGTTATCACCTTAATCTCACTCCTGAGGGTACACTTGAAGGAAAGCAATTCCCCATTCATACACCTCGTATTCTTTCATCTTCCGGTGAAATAGGCAACCATCCGGATCATGACATTATCTGAATAAAGCTCTAATCGACATACCATTCTCTATTGTTTGGAATGAAATGAAATTTTGAATTGGATATCTTAGTGTTTATTAAAAATCCATACTACTATGATGTCCCCATTTACCAGATTTGTATCATTTCAAATAAGACATCTAGAATAACTTTTCTAACCATTAATAGATTTTGACTTCTGTTAAATATGTCATTTCTCTACCCCTGATTCCTTCCATTCTTGGCTACTTACATTGCTTTTTCTCTAATTTTCTCTTTTTCCAATTGCTATACACACTAACATATCATGATTAAAATATTCTAAATGTGGCAATACTTCTGATCATGGTCTAAGCACTCATGATTGTCATAAACTTCCCACACATACTTACCATCATAACTACCTGTTTTCTGTCTTCCTTTCTTGGGTAATCTTCTTAGTTTTTCCTAGTATTATATGAGAGCTTTGCCATAAATGGTTCACTATCATCCTTATCTCTAGTACACAATCTCTTGTGCCATGTCTTGTCCTTTCTCTCCTATCCAGGACCTTTGTTGATTGCTTCCTCGTCTATGATGCACGATGCCACATTTATCTTCTTCTAGTACTTTAGTAAAGGGCTCTCAATTTGAGATTATACACTTCCACATAAACAATTGTTGTCATCCCTTAACAACTTATATTATTTTACTAAATTCTTCTGGAAGATCTCATGACTTGTGAAGTGATTAGGGAAATTCCTTTAACCGGCCTTTTCCAATTTCTCTCAATGTGGAAAGGAATGCCACTGGGTAATCATTTTTGTCATCCTGGCCATTTGAAACCACGTAGCTGATTTACAAGCTATTTAAAGTGCCGTAGCTCTACCCTTATTTAAGAGGCTAAAGCGTGCAAACTAACAACAGCATGTACCCCGAGCACGGAATGCATAAACCAAGCCACCCAATTAAGCATGTCTATAATCCCCATATTTCACAGAACTTTGAGGCATCCAGTAAGTAGTTTGGCTATCCTCTTAGATTCCGCTAAAGGCTATAATACATTCTGACTCTCCTGACACAGCACATGAGGAAACCTGACCACAAAAGCCTTGGCTAATGTGGTCCTGTAGGTCCCTTGTAAAATTAAATCCATGTAAAAGCAATGAATTTCCACGACGGCATCCAGATGGGATATCTCTTATTCATCCGTTTTTTCTAGCTCTCCCTAGCAGGGTGCCGTCGTCCTAGCTACTCTTCTAATTTTGTGATGTTTCCCCTCAAGTCGTCCCATATGCCTTAAATATGTGTGTTGAAATTAATTCTACCACTCAAAAGTCCCCATATCATATCTACGGCTGTTAAGATCTCCGGTTTCAATTGCTGACATATAACTACAAGATGTTGTCATTGTCCCCCCAAATTGTTGCAACTTTAACGTCACCTCCAAAGGTTGGGCCTTCCAGAAATTCCAATTGCAAAATCAAATTCAAAGCAATACACGTACAAAGCGAACTTACACGTCGCAGATTTTCATGTAAAACATCCGGGGCTAAATTAATGCCACAGAATTCCTATCATAATAACGCTGCTGTCATTTACTTTATTTGCAAGGACTGACATTCTAAAGCAATTGTTTAGGAGTAGAAATTTGCAAATTGACACCACAATGCGTAAAAATTAATTCATTTTCCTGATTAGCCTTCAAGTAAAAGATTTGCGAGCTTGAACATAATAAACCCTAAGGACTGTTTCAAATTGCAAGAATCTGTCCTTTCCGTTCAGAATTTCCTCGCATTTGAAAAGCCATGGCAACAGATACACAATGAATGTATACATTAACGAGCTTTGTCTTGCATACCTTAACCTGCAGGCTCCTCGCCTCCCGACCATCAAAATTAACAAACTTCAACAGGAAATACCATGCCTTCATAGAAAGTACACACACAGTAATAATTGATGCGCGAAGAAAGTTGAAACGAGTGGAAGAAGAATATAAGTTTGAATCTCCGGCCGTACAGCCTTGAATCATTCTTTGTTTTGAGAAGGCATTTATTTTTTTATGATTGAAAATTATCCTCCAGATTGCAAATTAATTTATGCAACCTTTGCTTGATTGACACGTGGGCGGTGCAATTGCGTTGGCTTGACAAAAGGTTTCGATCTTGTGGTTACTTACAGGTGCTGAATGTTGCAGCACACGGAAATATTACCGAAAGCAGTTTCGAACACTAAACTTGTATTTTTTATACAGTTCATTACTGTGCATTAGATCCATCTGACGCGTGGATGGCTGAGAGCATTTGATAGCCCCTCAATAAAATTTCACATTTGGTTACCTAACAGGATTGGTTGCATCAGGGAAGAAAAAATAGAATAAAAGGTTTTTAACCCACGTGGCAAGGTAACTTACACGATGGGCCATTTGAATTAAGATTTTTATTTAAATATAATACATTTATATAAGGTAATGTTGACTTTGTGTTATTTATTTTGATGATAATTTTAAAGCCATTTTGAAGTGAATATATATGTGTGTATGTTATATATCATATGTTTTCTATTCTAAAATAATTTTTTTATTTATTTTAACTATTTTGAATATGTTGATTTTGTGGGTTTAGGTAAAGGTGGAGTTTCTTTTATACAGATTGGTGGGTCTGACTGCAAATAAACAAAGGCTCAATGGGTCACAAGTCAGTGGATCCAGATTTATTTGTCTTATTTAAGTTTAGGGTTTTCTCTTTTTTTTGTTTTGCAAAAGATCTGTACTTGTTTTTATTGGTCCCCTCAATGGATAACATGCAACAACCATGTGTGAACATTGAAAGTGAAACTGTTGGAGTTGAGAAAACAAATCATTTTGGACAAATAAAAATTACTCTTTTAGACAAAGCTAGTAAATGAGTGTGGGTAAATGCAAAACAATATAAGGATATTTTAAAATGAAGAATATCTTGAGTGAAAATGGAACATTCAAAAAGGAAACAGGTGCAAAAAGGGAAAACTATGGCTAGCACACACAAAGCAAAAGCTCATAAAGTCAAGAATATGACAAAAAATACAGCGGCAAATTGGTAAAGACCTTGGAGAATAAGATGGCAATTATAGCCTCATCTCAACTCCTCTTACTTGGTATGCACATTTATATGTGTGTGAGTTGTTAAATGTTAAAAGTCGAGTAGAACTTTTAGAAATAAAGGATCAAGAAACATAACACAAGGTCAATGGGTACATGGCAATTAGCCAAGCTTTAATGGAGGAAAATAGGGTGCTAAAAGAATGGGTGATAGCATTGCAAAGTGTTTTAAAAACAAGGCAACTTGAATGACAAGACATGAAGCAAGCATGGCAATCATTGTAGCAAACAACAAAAGCAATTTCAAATGTGGAAGGCTCAAAAATGGCAAATGACGAGGCTCAATCCTTGAAGCAAGCAAGTGCTCAAGTTCTTGAGAAAAAATAAAGTGATAGGAAAAACAACTCAAAAGTCTTCAATTTGTGGACTCAAGTAGTTAAAATCCCAACCAGTGGGTTAGCAGGGCAATTGACAAAGTTAGAAAAGAGCAAGCAAGAGAGAATAGACAAAGGCAAGAAAGGGAAAAAAACACAATCATTAAAGGGGTTAGGGATTATGACATGAACAAGGATACATTCAATATTTCAAGGAATTTTTTGAAGGATGGGCTTCAATGGAGGGGCCAAATATTTCAAGCAAAAAGAGTTGGAAAACTAAGAAAGGAGAGTTTTAGGCCTATCAAAGTTACCTTGAGGAGTTTAGAAGACAAATATGATATGATGACATTTGTATGTGTGAATGTATGAATGTTCATGAAATTCAATATGATTTTATGCTTAATTTATGATTATTAATGATGTGTATGTCTTAGGATGAAACTAACATCTTGTAGCTAAGGAGAATTGTTACCCACGACAACTAGATTTCCAGCCCGCAATATAAGGATTGTAGGCAATTATAGGGGAGAGGTTAGAATGGTTAAAGTGTGGCAGTTTCAAAGAAGAATGAAGGCAACCATTGAATAGTCAAAACTGTGAGTCACCATAGACACCAAATAAGATGACAAGAAGAAGGAGTTTGTTCTAATCAGGTTAACCTATGACATGACATTCCTCATGAAACATGTCTTTGTCATGGTGGTTAAACCGTTAAGGAAAGAGCTTCAGTTTAAATTATTTTCTTCTACTTTTCAGTAATGGTTTTATGTTGCAAAGACTAAGTCATCTCCTTATTCTTGAGGGAGAGTGGGAAAATACATTATGGTTTTGTTTTTAGTCCTAGAATGAATAAGACTCCTCGCGGACCCTATATAGTGGGATCCATTGAGAGGAGAAAATCTAGTTACTAGTTTGTATCTATTTTAATTTTTGCTAGTTCCAATTGATAATTGATCATTGTCAATTTTTCATTATCAGTTGAATGACAAACATGTATTGTTGAATGATAAATCTTTAGTAGATTCTTGTCAAAGTTCATAGTTTTTATGTAATATAGGAGTTAATTTAGTATCATGATTTGTTGACCAAGTATTAAGTGTTGACATATGTTGTGGAAGCAACAACTCAAGCAAGGGCCACTTGAGGTACTGCTATCCACTCTTTCTTTTTTGTTATTAGATTAGTTCATGCATTGTTGAATTAAAAGTTTTCAGGTTTCATGCATGAG
Source organism: Sequoia sempervirens (assembly GCA_007258455.2). NCBI lineage: Eukaryota > Viridiplantae > Streptophyta > Pinopsida > Cupressales > Cupressaceae > Sequoia > Sequoia sempervirens. The sequence continues at coordinate 24,636 of VDFB02264087.1, read as the reverse complement.
GAGTTCATGAATGTAATTTTGTAGCTTAAATGTTTGTTTCATACTCTTGGAGTTACTAGTTGCATTTCAGTCTTAAAAGCTAGTAGTCACAGTCTTAAGTGATAAGTACCCATAGCACAAGTAACAACTTATGTTTATTTCTTTGTTTTGCCAATTAATGTTTCATTTCCTTTTTAGCTTTTACCATTTTTTGTATATGTGTAAATCACCTATACTCATTGATATAGGTCATGTTAGAATCCATGAATGCACATATAGTGCCAACACTGTCAAAAGCTTACAAAGCCTAGTTGATAACTAAATGAAGCCTCTCATAGAAGGTGAACTATTCAATTAGGAAGTCATCCTCTAAATTATGTGTCTACATGTAGCACTAAGTTAATCAACAATAGAGAATCCCTATAGGAGATATATCAAATCTTGATTTGTTATTTTCCTTATTCATGGGATTCACTCGTTATGGCTATCGGGAGTACTTTTCTTGTCTTGAAAGTTGAAAATGTTGTGGGTTCATTTCTTTATAAAGAGATGAGGAGGAAGGTATCTATTCGTTCCAAGGAGGCCCTAAATGTTCATGGAAGACTTAAATAAAAAGGTGAGAAGAGAAAATAGCATGATAAATCTAAGTCCAAGGGGAGATCCAAATCTTCTAGAAAGTCCAAAGTTATTTGTTAGAATTTTGTTAGGCCTAGACACTTTTGAGGAGTGTAAAGAAGAAAAGAAGAAGAAAAATAAGAAACTTGACTCTGATTCTAAGCTAAAAAGGAAGATGGTGATGAGTTCATTGCATCTTTGGCCACTTGTGTAGGCAATGATGCATGGTTAATTGACTCGGGCACATCTTTCCATATGACCTCTAATAGAGATTAGTTTTTTGAGTATGAAGAATTTAATGGAGGTAAGGTGTACTTGGGTGATGATTCTTATTTAAATATTTTTTTTGTAGTAAAGTTAGAATCACATTTCCTAATGGTAGAATAAAATGGATTAATGGTGTGTTGCATATCCCTAAAATTGGTATAAAAAAAATTTTTGTGAGAAAACTAATAGATGTGGGTGTGCAAGTAGTCTTTTTTTATGCAATATGCAAGATGGTAAGAGGTGTTATGGTGATATATAGAGGTTTGGAACATTGTATAATCTTGATGCATGTATTATTGAGTACAATAGTACTTTTATGAAAATAAATTGTGTCTACTTCGTTAAAAAAGATGATGGTTTCATCTTCAACGAATAGTCATGACTTCTAGGTACCCAAGGGTGCTCTTTCTTCTAAATCAAAATTACCTATAGACAAGACTATTTTATGACACCAAATACTTGGCCATATTGGAGAAAACGATCTAAGAACTCTGAAAAATAAAAACCTTACAAAATTTTGATTGATTGTAATCTTGATTTGATTTATGTCAACATTGTATTTATGGTAAAAAAACCATGTTCAACTCATAAACCTTGTGGTGTATTAGATCATATCATTATATTGTGTTTGATCTTAGAAACATTCCTTACATTAAAAATCCACATATTTCATTTCATTTATTGATGATTACAATAGGACGTGGGTATGTTTCTTAAAGAGTAAATATGAAGCTTTTAGTCAATTTAAAGAAATGGTTGAGTTGTAGACTGGAAAGAGAATAAAGTGTTTGAGAATTGACAATAAAAGTGAACTTTTTCTCTAAATATTTTGATAAATTTTGTAAATATTGTGGTATTCATAGACAAAATACAAATTTGTATTCTCCATAATATAATGGTGTCACAAAAATAATGAACAAGAATTGATGGAGAAGATTAGGAGTATGCTTAGTGGTGTTGGTCTAGAACAAAGGTTTTGGGTTGAAGTTGTTGCCACTACTTGATACCTAATTAATAGGTTTCCTATATCAACTCTTATTGATAAAATGCTTATAGAGGCATGGTCAAGTCACAAGCATTTACTAAGATGTTTGAGAGTTTTTGGTTGTGAGACATATGGACATGTGTCAAAGGATAAGTGAACCAAGTTGGAGAACAAGGATACAAGCTTTGAGATCTTGTTGCACATAACCTGTAATATTTATTAAAAGTGTGATGTTTAGAGAAACTAAGCCTTCTATTATATTGTAGCTAGAACAAAGTGAATAGAAAATGTGATTCAATTCCTCCTACAATTGAGAAAGTTAAATCAAGGCCCTTAGATATACAAGAAGTTGAGCAAAGCTCATCTAGCTCTAAATATTTAGAAGAGGAGGAGGTACCTCTAACTCAACTTGTTTGAAGGTATACAAGGCATAGATAACCACCTGAAAGGTATTCACCTAATAGATGGAGATATATTTCTTCTTTGAATACTAAAATAAATGAACCTAGAATTGTAGAAGAGGCAATAGGTATAAATGATGCAAAATCTTGGAAGATTTAAATATGGATGAATAAATGATAGGTTTGAAAAATAATTATACATGGGATGTAGGCGAAGTGTTGAATTTCATTTAAATTGGTTGTACACAATTGTAATGTAATAATTGTGGAGTTAGTAGATAACATATTTCATTATCTTTTCTATTCAAGAATAAGAAGAAAAATAAGATGTGAACTTACAATTACTAAGTGATATTATTTTGAAGTGAGAGGATCATGGAGATTACAATACACCAAGGAGATCTAAGCTTCAACAAATTCAGTTCATGTCAGTCTTTGTATTCATCCAAATTCAAATTTTGGGTAAGTGAAAGATAGAAATCCTACATTCTCTCAATTTTTAATTTTTCAATCTTGGGGTTTAGGGTTTAGGGTTTATAAGCATGTCTACCACCACTACCAAACCAATGATTTGGAAAGGAAAAGAAAATAAAAAATAGACTACCTAGGATGCTTAAAACCCTAAGTTTAGCTAATGAATACCATGATACTCATGATCCTATAATCTATGATAGGTGTTAGAGTCACTCAAAGAATCAAGCCTCTAGGATCACCTATAAAATCAAAAACAACCTTCTACAAGAAAGAAAAGCAAGAGCATGAGTTTGCAATAATGCATGCAAGATAGTATGGCTAATATGCAATACTCAAGATTGTTTAATGGTATTAAATTGTAATGAAATGCAAATGAGACACCTTGGTTATATATCCAAGGTGAGACATAGGATTAAACTTGATCATGACAAGTTTCTTAATCCTATGTCATGAGAGAAATAGCTTAACACAAAAGTCAAAAAGATAAGATATGATAAGAACTTATCTATACAACTAAGACTCCTAGAAGTTCACCTAGGACCTAAGTAAACTTAACATGTGAATAAGTCCCCTACTAGGAAATAAATAGGTACAAGTCTTTATTCACACCAATAGTAGGCTTAACTCAAACTTAGATTTTCATGTGAAAATAAGGTTGGAATGCAAATGCAAACTAAAAAAATCAAAACATTACCAATTAATAGTATCATTGTGTTGTGGGTGGTTGGATTGGGATGCCCATAAGTATGATTATAATAGAAAATTAATTGCTAAAAAAAATAGTCAAGAAGAAATGTTACCCATTATTGCAGAAGAATTTGGAAGTGTGTGGGGGTTTCTAGATGAATATTTTGGAAACATCCACATTGACCTAAAAAACTTGTTAGTAATTATGAAGTTGCCCCTCAAATATCCAAAAATTCTTCTCAAAAAAATAACAATGGATGAAAACATATTCAAAGAGAATCACAAGCCTCCTTAGAAAATTGAAATTTTTAAACCATGGGTTTAGGATACTCTTTCCATGCTAGCATTTTACCTTGGATTGGATAGTAACAGGGAAGTGGGTGCATGCCTTCTTGAAATGGTATATAATATACATTATGTTAATATACCTGCTAAATATAGATTTCTTAATCAAATTGTATAATCCATGTAGAAACATTTTTAATGATTAAATGAGGTTTCACTAAGATATTTAGGTTCACAACCTACTTATGCTATTTATTTCCAGTGAAATTTAGTGGAATGTTTCTAGCCAACAAGCTTCAAATTCAGCCCTATACAAATGATAAGGTAAAAATAATGGCTCCACTATGATTGGACTCCCAATATAAGGATGCATGATAATCAAAGGAACTAAAATAATTTTATAGACTATTTTTTGGCTCCATTATATCAAGCAATTATAAACACTCCAATGCCTAGATCATCTGAGTCTTGTAGAGATTGCACTCAATTGGGATAAAAAAAATACAATTGGTTAACTGGTACTTCATGGAAGAAAATCTTGTGCTAATATTTTATGGATCAAAAGTAGAGCCTACAAATTTCCAATACATGTGATAGAGAATATTTTTGCATTGAAATATGTAATAGATGGAGAGTACAAATCAACTATACTTTGTTTTGATTATATTGGAAAAATAGGTTTTGAAGGGACCTAAAACCCTTTACAACACTTTAAACCAAAATGCTGCTATAACAAAAAAAACACAATAAAGCATAAGCAACAACCAACAGTAAAGCAACAACCACAAACAACAACCCAACAGCAGAAAAGTAGAAACAACAAAAACACCAAATATATTTCATATATTTTCAAGGTGTTGGCCACCTTGATCTCCTAGTTATAGTGTAGGTTCACCATGTCCATTAGCTCTTTCTTCTCTTCCTCGAAGGACTTCCTAAGGTTCTCCCTTGTTCGAGTGCATGGGCCTTTAGCCTGATCTTTAGTAGTCTTCTTCCCCTTACCTTTAGAGGTCTAGTCATTCTAAAGCATATCCGTGAAATACATTTGATCCTCCCTAAGTTCACTAATCTTACCAAACAAATCCTTCAAGGACTTTGTGCACTACTTTTAACTGCGCTATGGTTAACCTATAGTAATTTCTCGATAGCCTCATTTGTTTCATTTATCCTTCCCTCCATTTCACTAAGGCAACTCTCACACTAGGCTTTAAAATCCGAGAAGGAACATTCCAAATCAACCAACCTCTCAATGAGAAGATCTGAGGAAGAGTCCTATTGGTTTGTCATGTTCTCCTTCAAGCCCCTAATCTTGATATTAACCTTGTTAAATTCCTACAACACCCATTTAGAGAGATTAAAGGTGCATGTGGCACCCGACCGAGCCATATCCAATAGTTCAAACATGGAGGTATTATCATCATTCAAATAAGAAAAATCCTCAGAAAAGGATTAACCTTCAATGGTTTTGGCTTCCCAAGGTTAGGGTTCACCTCAACATCCTCACTCACATTTTTCTCAACCAAGGCTTCCTCACTGCCAAGAATCCCATCATCCTCCCCATGAGGAGAATTCTACCAGACAGGGAGTCATCAATAACAACATTAGTGTATGCCACATCCTTTACCTATTCCTATAGTAGAGTAACCTTCTGCACTTCCTACCACCTTTTTAACCCTGCTTCTTTAAATTAACAATCCTTATGGAAGCTCTACGAGGATTCACCTTCGCTACATCAACCCTAAACTCCATATATTGGTCCTTCTCCTTACTACTAGACACAATAGAACCCACCTCATGTTGCTTATCATTCTCCTCGAACTGTCGCCGATGAGAACTACTAGAGCTAATATCAATATCTTCCCCATCCGACAGGGACCCACAGGAATCCAATTTTTGCATAACTAACTTCTTGTTGGGGCCCTTCTTCCTTAAATTCCCCTTCTTTCTCTTTTTAGATGAGGCCGCCATGGGTGACGAGGACCACCCCACAGTGTTATCCTCCTCCACATTCTAGTTAGCATCACCATCAACACTCATCTTTGAACCAGTCGAAAAGGAATTGTCACTTGTGGCATTCTCCTTGCACTTAATAGACTTGCCAAGCATATGAGCTCTCACATGCTCCATTATGAGAAAAATGAGGCCCTCATGAAGGATAGGGGCCATATAGTTCTTCAAATGGGCATAAACTGAAACTTCCAAAGACAACATGAGAATAAACAAGAAAAAAACATGCAACCCATGTCTAAAATGATTAAGCAGGGTAAAATGGTGCCCTAGAATAGTAGTGAAATGGCCCTCAAGAGTAACATACCACATAATAACCTCAGCCACTTTAGCCCATATATGCTTTAGAGAAGTTCATTCGTACCCCCAAGCTAGCATCTTAATTAGCTTTGCTCGTTCATTGTCCTTGAAAAATTGGTCCATAGCATCATCGTTGCTCTTCCTTTCCTTGTAAAATTTATGACCATCCATCGGTAGCCCAGTGATAAAGGCAATAAAATCTTCATTAATAATAAACTCCACTCCCTTCACCTTCAAACATCTATTGTGCCAACAAAAAAAAACTTCGTAGAGGCTTTGGGGTCATGGCCATGAAGCCTCTCCAAGAAAGGCATAAACTGTCCATGCCTCAGGATTCTCCATTTTTTTTGCTTTTTCTTCCAACCCTCACAAGATAGAGGCTTGACTCTACTTCTATCTCTATCCATTTCAATAGTCACCATTAACAAAAGCCAAAGCCTTGTCACTCTTGCAAAATTAAGAATGAACACAAGATTAGGCGAAATATAACCCACAAAACATGTGGTAATAAAGAGGGTGACAATTGCTCGATCACCCCAAATTACAAGCTCTAAATTAGCTATCATTTCACATTAAAAGCTTGGCTTCCTCGGAAAGGAGAGAGTACTCCTCCCACACCTTGAAATTATTAAGGTTGACAACCTTATTTGTGTTAGTGTAGGTTTTTTAATATTTACTTTTCCTACACATTATTAAGCATACTTAGGTTATATGAGACATGTTTTATGTGAGGATACATGGCGTAATCCATTGATTACATGTGTCACTCTCACCCACACTTGGGTGGTTAAGTCTCATACCCTCTTTTTCCCTTTTATGCCACCTCAAAAAACCACTCTATTGTCTCTTATTGAGTAGGTTATGCCACATATTTGGAATTTTCCAAGTAGGCATAACTCTCACCTAATTTGGTTATTTGGGAGTTATTATCCCTCTTGGAATTGTATGCACATATTGTGCTATATAATCAACACTCACCTCTCCCTCCTATCTAGTCCAAATGAGGTCATATCAACTTGGTCAATTCAAGGAAGTGTTGATGCATATTGTATAATTTTGAGTGTGATAATATCATCATTCTATTATTGCACCATATTCCAATATTTTATCCTCGTGCTACTCTCATATAGAAGGTTAATCTTGGTTTTGCAGGTGATCCTGGATGCTCAAGTTCATTAGCAACTCTTATAATTTGCAAACCAATCAGCTAGGGAATTACCTTCCCTATATATATGCATGACATCAATCTCATCAAAGGATCTTAGCATCATTATGGAATCCATAATAAGATGTTCAACAGTCCAGCTCGACTTCTAATTGCCAAGTAAGAAATTGACAATATTTAGGGAGTCTCCCTCCACCCAAACCTTTGAGTAGCCCTTATCTAATGCAAAAAATTTGTTGATAAATGCAGCTTTAGCCTCAACACAATGACTGGTCTAGATTCCCAATGGGAGTGCCACCACGCTCAAGAACCTACCATCTTCATTTCTCAACACCCCCCACAACCTAGAGCCCAAGATTACTCTTGGTTGCCCTATCAAAATTAATTTTAACCCACCCTGGGGGTGGGGGCTTCCACTTTGTATTCAATCTGGCATTCAAGGTGGACTTAACTAACTCACAAGGAAAATAAATGATCTTCCAATTAGTAATCACCATGAGATCATACCCATCCAGAAAGGAGGACAAAGCACATCTATTGGAGTCCTAAAAATGAAGGGAAAAGTTTTTCATAATGGGCCTTTGAATTTTGATAGACACTATCCACTTTTAGTTTAGAGTCATAGAAAATTATGTTATTTCTTTCTTTCCAAATTCCCCAAGAAATATGTGGGGCCATAAGCTCCCAAAGTCTTCGAAAAGGAGGGGAAGACGAAGGACACTTTCAATGATCCACAAAGTTAGAGAGGGAGTCTGCAAACACCCAGTGTAGGTTCTAGAGAGAAAGAAACTTACTCCAAATGAGAAAGGAAAAATTGTAGCCAATTAAGAGATGGAAATCACTCTCTGCATTGCATTCACAAAGCACACATCTATTGGGAAAGGAAAAGCCCCTTCTATAAAGGTTATCCTGAGTCAGCACCTTAATTTGCATTAAGAGCCAAAAAAAGATATTCATGTTCAGAATCAGTGCCTTATTCCACAACTTCCCCCAAAATCGACAAGGATCAGGCTTATCCAAGGAGTTGATGAATTTTGAAGAGAAAAAGAAGTAGCCATTAGCACAAGGGGTCCAAATAACCTGATCTTGACTTGGGAATTGGGGAGCACAAATATTAGCCAAGAAATTTTGTAAAACAACCAACAAAGGTTCGCAAGTTTGGAAGACTTTCAACAACCATTATGAATGTAATTAGCCACCATATGACCAAAATTACGCTTGCAAAAAGCAACACAAGGAGGAACCCATGGAAGATTCACCAACAAACCACCATCGCACCACACATCCTCCCAAAACAAAATCCTGGAACCATCACCAAACAACCATTTAGCACCCTTAGAAATGAGATCCCTGCAGGGGATAATATTCTTCCAAAAGAGAGACCCCAAGGGAATAGAATCAACATGCAGGAAGTCCCAAACTCTCCCCTCTCCATCCAGGTATTTATTCCTTATCAAAGAGGACCAACCAACTTCCCCATTAAGGAGTATCAAAATATTTTTCGACAGGAGGGCCTTATTGAAGGATACTATGTTCCTCAAACCCAGGCCACCCCACTTCTCCAGCTTACAAACAAGTTCCCAAGTAACCAAAGGAATTCTAAACTTGTCTTCCACACTTGACCACAAAAACCATCTCATAATTTGCTCCATTTTTTCTTCAAATTTCATTGGAATCCTGAAAGGACTCAAAGCATAAAGGGGAAGATTTTACAGTGTGGAAGAGATAAATTGAACCTTACTCGCTTGACTAAGGAGGGCACCCTTCCACCCAGCCAAATTTCTATTAAATTTATCCAAGAGCCCAAGCCAGAAGGAGTCGACGACAAGTCACCACAACTACATGCTAAAATCCTTGCTAATTTTAATTAGAGAAAATTTGACCTGTTGAGGTAAAAAAAATTGACTCTTAGGAAAGTGTTGATGCCCAAAAATGACAAGGTAATAGCCTTATGGGAAACTCAGTTAATGGGGGACCAATTGCACTAAACTGAGTGGCCTCTAGATTTTTAAAGAAGTTGGCTTCTTTTGTATTTGGGGTTTGGAATGAGAAAAGGAAGCAAATATAAAAAATAAAAAGATCTAAGGTGATGCACCAAGATTTAGATATAAGGCACGATAAATCTATCTTTTGGATGTGATTTAAGGGCCCGCTCAATAATCTGCTATGTCCCAAAATAACATAAATCAAAAATTAAAAATCCTAAATAATTTATCCAATAACATAAAATAATTCCCATATATATTTGCTGAAAAGAAGAGTCAAAGACATGGTCTAAACCAGTAAACATATTTTTAAATCATAGAAGTTTTGCAAATAAACAATTCAGGACAATAATGGCACATTATAATGTTTTATCAAATAGCTTAAGAAAATAGAAAGACCGAACAATGGCACAGTCTAACAGTCTTATACAATAATCTAAAAGAAATACAAAAGGCCTGGTGTCTTTCCCCTAATTTTTTAGTATCTTTTGAACTCATTTTTAGAAGGAAGAAGCAGTATATATAGATAAAATTCCATCGCCTGGTGGGTCAATAATAGAAAAGATTCCCCCATCATGAGCAATGATTTCCTTAAACCGTTGCAATAGAAAAATATTTGAGCCATGGACATGGTCTCCCTCAAGCCAGATACATCCCCTGGGAATGATGGTAGTGATCCCAAAAAAAACTTATGCAGACATGTGTCGCTCACCCACGAAGGCAGTTAGAACATGTGGCAATATAGCGGGGCATGTTGCTCGCTCTCTCCTTCCCTTCGATAGGATCCCCGCAGAGGAGACATGTGGCGGCAAGTCAAAGCTTATGGTTTGATATTTTCATCTTGCGATTAAAAGCTACGCGGGGAAAACACATGGAGAAGTCTTTGTTGTTAGCACTGACTGAGGTCCACCAAAAAGTGAACGCAGATAGATGCTACGTGGCACACAGACGGGGTCCGGTTGAAAAAGAAAGGGAAGTAGCCTTGAAGTGCATGTGGTATTGACATGTGGAAGCATGGTGGAAGTTGTTAAAAGAGAAAAGGAAGATATTTCTACAAAGAGCACCTGGTGGGCACATGGCAGCAGCGGATGAAGCTCTTCAAAAAGGGACCTGATGATGCTCAAATAGATGGGGTGTGGGTCGGTACTTAGAAAAAATAAAATCACCCAGAGGGAGCTTGAGGAATTTTATATTCATAGCTTTTGGCGACTACCAGGGGTGTTTCGCCTATGGAACGAGGAACCCAAAAATTTCTAGTTCACAAACCAAAGTCCTATTCATTGGGCAATGCAATCAAATCTTGGAGAGAGAAGTTTGTAGAGGTAGCTAGTCGGCCTCGAATGGAATCGATGTCATGCAGATTCTCTTGCACTCTGTGTAGATCAATCATTTCTTTGTATGGCAGCGTCATGGATACACTAGCCCCAGAATTGAGTTGGAAGAACAGTCAGGCTATTAGATGAGTGACGCCCCCAATATCTTCTATAGTAAGGGGTTGACTTAACACTCTAAAAAGTGGATGTGTCTTGTTGCTTCTCTTCAATCTTCACTGCAATATGCTCCGTTGTGGCCACCAAGTCATCAGAAAGAAATAGGGAGGTCAGGCCCATCTAAGTTATTTGGGAGAACCTCGAACACATGTTGTTCATAGTTTGGTCCAGTGTAGCAGCGTAATCACTAGCATGGAGGATGGTTGTGTGGTAGTGGATGAACCTATTCGCTATTTTGGTAGTGGTTTTCTGGTCCCTGATCCTTGCATTTGCTAAGTCCTCATCAGACACCATGTATAGCTTATCCAACTAATTTTTTGCCTTAGGAACCTTTTTCATGATGAAGTGCGGGAACCGCTCAATCACTCCATGAACTTCCCTACCTAAATTGGTTGCCTCTGCCATAAATTGGAGAGTCAGCTAAAGAGTTAGGCAGAAGGCCTTGACTTTTTCCCAGTATGAGATATATAATTTTTGAGCCACCGTAAGGAGATTCAACTAGGTAGCAAGGGTTTGGGGAAGATTTTTCAAAGAGTTGATCTTTGTATCCCTTGAACCAACATCCTATGTCAGTTCTGCAATCTTTTTGTTTGCGGCCAAAAGTTGTCCCTACAGGGTTCTCAATTCTGCAGACCAGTTTTCCTCAGCCTAATTTTTGTTTGTTGATTCTGCTTCAAGGGAAGACTTCATCTCCTGGACTTCATTCTCCAATTGAGCCTTTCATTCCTCAATGTGTCCTTCTATTGCATTTTTTTCTCTAATGGAGCACGCTAATGCTCAAACTCCTCACTTTTTCATTGCATCTCCTGCTCCGCCCGAACCAATTGGTCTTGATATTCTTGGTTTTTCTACTGTAGCTCAACGACTAGGTTGGGATCATAGGATTGGAACTTTGCAAGTTCCTCTTGGATTTTAGCCTACTTTGTCTGCACTTTTTTTGATAAGTGTGCAAATTATGCATCTCTCGCCTTGTCCTTCACCAATAGGACCTCGACTCTCTCCTTGACAATTTTTAGCTCTTCTTCTCTCTTCTTCAGCTGGCGACCGGACTTGAGGAAGTTGGTGGTCACCACTCGTTATGTCTCCTCCATGAGCTCAACCTTTTCTTGTGGTCAAGCTATGCTCAGATTGAGTCCCATAGCATAAATTTTGTAATCATCAAGCTGCATCTCTCCCTATGTTTTGATGACAGTCAGATACATGGTTGCAAAATGTAACGATTGTTGAGCCTCATTGAAAATAGTTTGTACCTTTGGCTCTGCTGGCTTTTTAACATATTTTTCCTTTTGCTTCTAGATCCTAATAGCCCATGCTTGTTTTGTTTTATTTCCCTTTGACTAAAATTCTACTAGCAACCTAACTAGCCCGCCTGCAAAAGGTGCACCAAGAGGACGGGCGAAAGGGAATGAGAGGGTAGTGGTTCCAGACAATTTTTTCCTTGGAAGAGAGATTATTTGTGGGGAGAATGGAGGAATATGTCGAATCTCTGTTTGTGAACCTGCAAGAGGACTCATGGGAAGCGGTGGCAGTAGCGGAGTCATGGCGGATTCCATTTGTTGGGCAGACTAGATCGAGGCCAATACAATAGTAGCAAGAGGGGTATCAAAGGCGCGGATGGAGGCAAAAAGTGAAGAGATAGTGGATGTGAACTAGGCTCTGGTGAAAGGTGGAAAGGTTTGCAGAGGAGTCAAGGAAAATGGTCTCGCCTGGGAGGACCAGGAGGAACCTCCCACGACCATTGTAGCAGAAGTGGAAAAAGAAAGGCCGACACTTAAAGTGAGGGACATCATAGACATGGCAGGAGGAATTAAAGATTGTGAAGCAAGAGAAGAGGGAGAAAAAGTTACCTACTGTTCAGATGATTGCAGTCCTTGGCTCGTTGTGGGCTCTTGGCTTGTTGTGGGCTTGTTAACACAAGGATTTGCACCTAAAGTTAAGCTGAAAAACTTATTAAATCCTGTGCACATGGGACTATTCTCAGGCTGTGGGTATCCTATGGTGAGAATAGACCTCCAGGTTTTGGGTTGGTTCCCTTTGGATTTACTTGAAAAACTAGTTTTTAATAGAGGCAAAGGATAGAAGGATAAAGCAAATACTAAAATTGGAAAAAGGTGATTCACCAAACTGAAAATGATTTGAATCTGCTTTTAAAATCTCATAAGATAACTCAGTCTGAAACTAAAGGATTCACAGCTCAATCAAGTATGTCTTGCATAATTACTTCATTTGATAGGTTTCTATGATTGAAGTTTGTTTGAAAGAAAACAGTAATGTTTTCATAACAAGCATTCAACAAATGTATGAAACACAATCAATGACCTACACTATAGCATACTGAATCTAAACAAGACATTGAGGCAATAGGATTAAAAGAAGGATTTTATGGAAATTACAAAAAATAAATCCAAATACTTACACACAATACATGCACAAGACATATCTGAGAAGGAATGACAAGCTTCTTTATTGAAAAATCTGGGATATTTGCATTACAAATCTCAAGTAATCATGAGTTACAAAGTAAGAATGATATGCCTCAGCAATCTCCAAACCAAGAACTAGAGAAAATAAGAAAGAAGAGGACTTATAGAAAAGGCTCTCAAAATTCAAATTTGAATTTTGGCTCCAAGAAAAATGTGTTGTCCTTCCTCTCCTTCAAACAAGGCATGAAACTGAAGATGCTCCTCCAAATATGTAAAAAGAGTTGTCAAAACTCAAACAACTCCAGAGGGTCGTATGAAACTGAAAATCCTTCAAAAAGAGGATCATAACTGAATGTTAACTCCAATTTCAGGCCTCGAATCACTCCTTGACTAGAGTCAAGTCAAACTAAACTCAAAATTGAAGTCAAACTCCTGATTTCCCTCCATGTGTTGGCATAATTTACTCAACTTCTTCCAAGACTTAAGCAAAAGCTTTAATGCTCCCTTTTGACCAAGTTTTTGAAAATATCTCATCAACATTTAATGGCATCATTATTCCTACATTTCAAATATATTTATTTGAAGTGATTTATAAACATCACTCAAATAAAGATTAACAATTGAATCAAATGTAAAAATAAAGGTTTTATCTCCTTATTTGAAAATATGCATGAGAGATATTTTATTTTGCATTTAATCCAATAATATTTATTTTAGAAGTGATTTATAAACATCACTCTAAATAAATATTTACAATACTTTACCAAATGTAAAATAAGATTTAGTGATAAAGTCAAAAAACAAAAGACTCAAAAATAATAAGTATTAGAAGCATTCAAAATTTTAAAAGGTAAAGAACGTGCCACGCATGAAAAGTTAAAGGAATGAAGTTTTTTAAAGAAAATAAATCATAAGGCATAAAAGCCTTCTTTCCTCCCACGTGTTTTTCTAGGGTATGTAACCCTAAATAACAAAACATTCATTCTTTTTTATTTCACTTTCACTTGTTGTGGGAAGAAGGCTGCCACCATGAGGAACCCTAGTCGACTATCTGAGCAACATTTTTTGTGTTGGACGTCATTTCTGAAGCTATCTCTAGAGGATTTGATGCTGGTAAGTTTGATTTTTTGCAAATCTAGAGATTTCTTTCAGTTTTGAAAAAAAATTGAAAGCTTTTTTGAAACCCTCAGGCCACGATTCCTCTTGCATTATCTTATATTTTTCTGTGAACTGCTTTCTATTTTGGCCACCATGAATGCCTCTGGCTGAGCTTTTGGAGAAAGAAACTTCTGAAGATTCTCCTTTGAAGAAAGCATGGTAAGTTATTTTGCTCTAGATTAGAAATATTTTAAGCAATTTGAAAAACTTTTGCAAGCTTTTTGGCCTCTGAGACTGCGGTTGTATTGCTGATTTGTGATTGTATTGTGTTGCTTTCAGATTCTATCTTTTCAAAAAAAAATTATGTCTAAAAATGAATAAAAAAAATGAATACCCAGATGGGCATTTCATTTTCCTTTTTTGCAAGAGTTTTGGCTATGGTAACTGACCTTTAGGTTATCCTCTCACTGTATCTACATTATCTAAATCATTCTTTAATTATTCCAAGACTATGATGAAGTGACACCCTCCATGATTATTCCTGTAGATGGTAGCCATTCATTTTTACACATCTCGGTATTTGATTTGTTTCAGCTGCCATGTATATTCTCATGAAACAAGGAAAAACTTCCAGGCCATGACATAAAGCTGCTTCTTTTTTTGATCTCTGGATATCATTTGGGCTACTTGATGTAAAATTTGAAAATGAAATTCCTCTTTCTCTTTGTATCTTCTTTTGTTTCCAGAAGACCTAGATAGCTTGAATGCAAAAAAGATTAAAGCACTCTCATGTATTGTTGCATATTCCATTTTCACTATATATTTGATATCAAACAACAAAGATTATGTAGATGAAATAATGTTGTTTTGACAATGATCTCCATTAGTATTACTTTACTGGTACTTGGCTCTGCTCTTTATAGCTGTAGTTGCATTGTTGCTTAATATCTGGTGATACTGTCCCATAATATATGATTAGAAACATTGATATTGTTGTTCTTATGTAATCATCAAAAATATTATTTAGAGTTTCATTGTTCGACAATTCACTCATGTTCCTAAACACTATATTGTTGCTCACTATTTGCCTTTTGCTTTGGAGCCTCTATTACTTATTCATAAACAACTATCCTCCATCACTATGCATTTATATTCATGTTACAGAGGCTCTGTAAATGATGCATTACGTAGTTTCTTTCAAAATATTATGTAAACAAAACAAGCATAAAACTTTCTTCGCAAAGTATGAAATCACTTTGTTGTTCTTAAATGTAAGCAATGCTCATTGCAATTGTTGGAAACCTCTGCAAAACACAATACAGATCCCATGATATCCACACTACTGATACCATTGTTATGAGTTGAACTCCACCCTTGTGGGAGCCACATTTCTCCCCACTCATGTTGTAATTTTAGTGATTAGTAACAAGACTTTTCCTGTATCTGCACATGAAGCAAACCAGTTAGTAAAAAAAATAGATTCAATGATTCCTTTTGATGCTTTGCTCTTTCAAAGCTAATCATCTGGTGAATGCCTGATAAGATGTAAATTTCATTTTTGTTGGTAATGTAGGGATAAGGTAGAATGCGATTCCTCATTGCTCTAACATCACCCCTCACAATTTTGCAGGTAAACGTTGGAGCTGGAGTTGAACCTGATACTGGAGCTAAACATGATCAACCCGACTGCAACAATGATTCATCATTCCAGGCAATGACGAATCACCTTCTCACTCTATTCTTACATTATTTTTAGTTGTGTGATCTGCATTTTACTTGTATTCAACATTTGATTAAGAAATCAAATTAGGCTACTCCCATGGCTTATGTGGGATTACAAAATATGTAATGGTTTATGTATCTTATGAGTTCATTCCGATTACATAATTTGAAACAGTGAAATTGCAATTATTTAAACACATGTTTTGTAACCATAAATGAATGATTTCTTGTATTCTTATTTTTATATCTACAATGCCTTTATGATAATCAACAGTAACAATCACCGTACAATGAATAATTCAGCTTGAATATTTTGTTCTGCGAATGAAGTTTGGTTGGCATTTGCTTTGTTAGGACTGTTCAATCAGTTTGATTTGAACTGTTTGAATGATTTTGACAAACCAAACCTAAACACTCCTTTATTCTGAAAAAAAAATTCATTGGATAACCTGACACCAAAAATTTTGTACTCCAGCAAATAATTCCCCCTAAACTTCATTAATTTATGTAGGAAGCAAAAATTAATAACAGGGCTCTTGTGAACTCTCTCCAGAAGCTGCTTCCATGTGCTGCCTTTTGTTGGGTGGTGAGTCTTCCACCTCTACGGTCTAAAACTGTTGTTGTGAGGTTTTTCTAGTTCTTTTTGCGGTCCAGGTGTGAGTCAACAAGGTCCTCACACACAATATCTTCACCCATTCATTTGAAGAAACCTTACTAGGTTGCTCTGTTGCCTTCTCCTTCAACTACACTAGGGCCATTTGTACTTCTTTTTCCTTTTCTTTCCCTTTCCTTGTATATTTCCTAGCCTCTTCTAGGTCAATGTCCTTGTCATCACTTGCGTTGAAATCCCCATGCTCATCATTCCACAACTTATCAAATTCTTCATCCGACTCTATGTCCTGATAAGGGGTATTAGGGTGTTTGATCTCTTGGTGGTATATCTAGAAATCCTTAATCGTCTCCTCTCTCTAGTTTTGACTTCTTATCAAATTATTGCAAAGGGTGGCCACTATTTGATGCTTTTCATCATACTTCACCAAAGGAAAATAGAACTTGAGCCATGGCGACCTATTATCTTATGTGGGAATGTGAATTAGGTCAACCAATAGATCATCCGGGTCCTTCAGTGGGTTCCACCGCTTTTCCTAGTAAGGCCAGGGGTTGTGCATTACCTTAACATGTTCATTTGGTAATTCATTGTTGGGGTTGTAATGCCCAAATCCATACTAGCCCCAAATGAGCCAGCTTCGCCTCTAGTAGCTTATGTGTCTGCTTCTTGGCCATAACCATCATTTTAAAGCTTAGCGAGCAAATGAAAAATCCTTTCTTCTTGGTTGGTCCTCCACAAAAGTTATAGTCAATAATTGATACTTGCCAGAACATTTCGAGCGTCAACACCTGATTTGTGAGACATGCCGAAATCTGAAATGGTTCTCCAATAAAGTCACACATCCGAATGAATGTGAAATCTTCTCTGAGAAACTAGTCGTATTTCGAAGTGAAATTTTGCATATACTTTGTTTGGTCTGAGGTGATCTGGTAAAGATCACCATCCTCTCTCAAATCTTGTAAAATTGGAGTCAAGAAATAATCTGAAAATGCATAATAATCATAAGTTGAGGAGAGGAGAGGAATCCATACAGAAACTAGCCTTCTTTTTCGCTTTTCATCAAATATAGCCAACCTCACATGCTTTTTTGAAGAAGTTAGGGTTTTGATGCAAAACATATGGGCAAGGAAAGAAGGGAACTTGAACCTTTGTTGCATTTTGTATTCCCTTATCTAGCTCAGCATCTCCCCAATGGTGAATTTGGCGAAGTCATACCAAAAAAAGGAATGTTTCCTACGCAACTAAAACCCCAAACCCAATTAAAACTCCTAAACATACTTGTCAGTGTCTAGGCCACAAACAAAGGACATCATTGAGAAGGCATATTGTAGGTTCGTGGGGAAAGCATTATGCGCCGCCAAAATCTATGGTTTCTTTTAATGATCTTTCTTGGGCCTTTTAGTTTCTTTGTTATAAAAATCTAGAGCAAAATCTATGGTCTTCCATATTTTCACCCCCTTTTCTAGAGTGAATGACTCCATCTCATCCGCTTTGGATCTTTGTTCAGGGATACATAGCATGTTCCAGATAGCTTCTTTGCAAATATTAACTCTTAGCTCTCGACCCTCAATGGTGTTGGTTCTTGGGTTGAAATGATTAATGGCCTTGTCGACTAGTTCTGGGTAGTAGTGCACAAATGGGACCATATATTGTGGAAGTTCGTTGAACCATTGCTTCTGCGCCAAAGAATATGGGTTACTATTTTTCTTCATTCTTTCAAAAGCCGCCTCCCTAAGAGTCTTAGGGTTCTTTTTTAGGATGGGATCATGAATGTTATCCCATTCCTCCTTTATTTGGCTATGGTCTCTGTGAGTTTTTTGTTTTTCTAAGGCCTGTGTTTTTACTCACTCTGGCTTCTCTGGTATCCCAAGCGAAGCGTAAGAGACATCTTTAAAGATATAGGAGGTTGTTGTTGCATGCACTATGTCAAACAAGATTTGCATTGCCTCTCCTTGCATTTTTGTCTGAGAACTTTTAGCCATTTTCCTTTTGCTGTAGATTTCTACTATGCTCAATTTTTTTGCAATTTACTTCAACTCTATCTACTCTCAAAACTCTTTTCTCTAGGTAGTGTGCTCAAAAATCTTTCACAATGTTAGCTCTTGCATGCAATACTGAGCTATTTCTTTCTTAGGGTAGCCAACAACAGTTTCCTTTTAGCATTAAACTCAACATGTACCACCAACTCTTTTGCTTGCGCAAAATTAATTCCTTGACATTTTGAAATGACAAGAATTCATAATGACATTTGGAAATGATGTTGTATGGTGCAATTTTCTTGGGAAATTGAGTCAACGATTTGAAGGCAGTTGAGGCTTTCACATGCTCTGGCAATTAATATCCCAAAAGGAATGATTAAGCCAAAATATGCAATAAGTACTAGAAAAGATTTGTGTTCTACCTTGGAGTTTGAAAAATGATTGAAACGCAACACCTTAGCACTTGGTTGTGCAGACTACCACTGAGGACTGCCACCGGCTTATGCCAATTAATTAGCTTTTATTAATTTTGCATGCAACAAATATTACCTAGCAGACACAATTGGGTGGGAAATTTGAGCAAGCTCTGGTGGGATTTTCGAGTTGGTACTTGATTAGCATCATGCTTATAGCACGGAAATTACCTTGCATATCCTAGCTATTTCTATAAATAGGCACTTAGACAATAGCAAAATCACACTTAGCAATTTGAGAAGAACTGGTATTTGGCAGTTAGGCAGAATTTAGCATTACCAATTACGTAAAGCTAGACTTAGGTAGTTGCATAGAGCTTGCATTAGACAGTTGCACATAGATTAGCACCATGAATACTCCCATTAGGCTAGTTTGCAACAAGTCTCAAACAACATTTCTAGGTGAAATCTTGAATAGGAGACTGAAGAGAATGACCAAGAATAAGAATTCACTGGCTATCATATCCATGAAGTGGGTGTTGGGTTGGGATTGCATGGAGTATGAGGATAAGTACATAGTCAATACTGATGCTTGTTCTCATTTTGTCGCATCTCTGCCCGATATCCAGTTTCCTAAGCCAATGATCCTTCGCTTGGTGCTTGAAATCTTTCTGAAGCGCTACTTAGGTAGACTTGGAGAGGTGGTGGTGAATGTTGCATATGGTTTGGGCCTTCCAAAAATGAGTGACCTTAGTAAGTATATTGAAGAAGATGCATTAGTGCCATGGGTATCGTTCTTGAGTGGGTTTTGCATCCTGTCACATGAAGAGCATCATCAAAGGGTGACTTGCGCATGCCACTTCCTATTTTGTTGCTACGATGTGGTGATCCCAATAATAGTGGTTTAAGCAATTTTTGGGCCAAATTGGACACTCAAAATAATTTTTTTTTTAACTAAATCTCACTTTGGGCACCTATAGCTAACACTAAACCATGAGGAATTTGAGATGATGCAACCAGAGTTTCATGGAATTTTTGTCTTATAGATTCTAAATATATTTTTTTTCAAAAATTTTGGAATCATATCGCGACTTTTTTTTTTCCATCTCCTCGAACTAGTTTTTTTCAAAAATAACATTTCTAAAAAGTGATGCTCACCGTGATAAATTACCATAACTTTTTTCCATGAAGGATAAAATTATAATCTTAAATTTAGATTTTGTAACGCTTAATATCTAGTGCTTCCACTATAGATATTTTTTATTGAATATTTTTCTTAATCAAAGTTTCACCAAACCAATTATAATTCAAACATAGCGCGACCGTATAACGCGTAACATTTTTTGTATGTATCAAAATTCAATTTTTTTTCTTTGTTGGATCAAGGAGTTCAATAACTGGTGCACTCATATTTTTCAATTTTTTTATTTGATAATCTATTATTTTTCCACATGTGCATTAGAGAGCTTGATTTTGGTGAAAACCTACATTCACGGTAGAAATAAAAAATAACATAATAATAAAATTAAATTTTATTTAAAAATTATACTTTTGGGAAGTTTAATAAGGGAATAAGACACTTACAAAAAAATCATTTTAATGAATTCATTTGATCCCCAAAGGTAACTGAAAAAGTGATTTTTATCAAGATTTTCGATAGTAAAGGACACTCCATTATAGGTATGGTTTAAAACTAGCTGGTTCTATCCAAGGGGTTTGATTTAAGGTAGTTTGATCAAAACCTCTTCAATTGGAATTCTTTTTAAATGGAACCTTTAAGGCTTTAAATCATTATGTTTTCTAAAAAACATGTGTGATTTCAGCAAAAATCGATCCTCCTGTAAATTATAAACTAGCTTTGTGAGATCACCCATGTGGTCTTCTACGATGTTGACTGGTATATTGACTTCAGGAACCTAGTGTTCCCTTCACCACTCGCCATTGCTCCTGTTGATGTTGTTGCTGCTCCCAATGCTCCTATTGTCATTCCTACTAATGATGTTATTCCAAACGCTGCTGATGATGCTCCTGTTGCTCCTGCTTGAGACTAAAAACCTTTATATGTTTTAAGAAATCAACACTCTGTTAATCTGTTTTTGTATATATGCCTGGCAAAGGTCTTTACCATACATATTTATGAAGAAGTTGTAGAATATATAGATATACATTAAACGTATGGCCTCAAAGCCATTTTTAAAATTTATTTATCAAAGCATATATATAATGAATATATAGCTTATACTAAACTTTTGTCTCTTTTTCTTGTGGTTCTGCGATATGGGTTCTCTCCAATTTTGCATATGGATGTTGTTTAAATTTTCTGCACATGAGTTCATTTTCTGCTACATGGGTTACAAGTTACTTCTCTGTGCTTCTTGCAATAATGGGTTCCATTTATTTTCCTACTTCCTTGCACTGTGGAATTTATTGAAAGACCAGCCGATAAAAAACATGAAGGAAAAATAATTACAATACTTACATATTTACACTAGCAGAATAATATTGAAGCTTAATTAAACAATTTAAGGTGGATTTTATTGACCAGAATCCCAAATGCTTCCTTTTCCATGTTTTCTAATTCAAATGCGTTGTGTTGTTTGCACTAAATTATTCTGAAAGGGCCTTCCCATAGATTGTTGAACTTTCCATGTTGGCCAGGCTTCACAACCCTCTCATTGAACTTTAATACTAGGTACCCGCACTTTAGACCTTGGTCCAAAGTTCTCTTGTTGAACCATCTCTTAACCACCTACTGGCGGTTGGTCATGGCTATCAGGGACTTTTCCCTTTTTTCTTGCACTTTGAGCAACTCGACCAATCAAACCTCCATGGCTCCTTTTTCTTCAACTTTGAGAGATTTGAGCAACTGTAGTGTCATAATATCCATAGAGATGGGCAATACTGCTTATTTCCCGTACACTAGCTCATACAACGAAGTATTGAGGACTTGCTTGGGAGTTATGCAGTCCGCCTAGAGTGTTGCCCGAAGGTTCTTATGTCATTCTCTCTGATGTTTTGACCCAATTCTTTTAATGAGTTGGACTAAATTTTTGTTAGTCAACTTAGCCAGGTCGTTCCCCTGTGAGTAGTAATTTGATGACATTTTTAAGAACATGCCATGCATGAGTGTGAAGTGACATACCTTAGAACCCAAGAAAGCCTCGGCATTGTTGGAAATGATGGTTTTTGGATCTCATTACTAGCCCCTCCAAGAAGTCTACAATCTCCGCCTCCATCGTGTTCTTCAGGGGCATGGCTTCAATCCACCTGGTAAAATAGTCTGTGCTCTTGAGAATCCATTTGTGTCCACCACTAGAGGTAGGATTGATCATCCTGATGAATTCAAGGCCCCATTGTGTGAATGGCTCATCAACCACTATCGGATTGAGGGGCATTGCAGAGTTTTTCCTTCTTCCTGCGAAGAATTAGCATTCCTTGTAGGCTTTTACCAAGGAGTATGAGTCATTGAATAGCATAGGCTAGAAGTACCTAGCGCACATGATTTTGATGGCGGTGGTTTTCATAGAGAAGTGTCTGCCCGCAGGACTACTATGGAAAGTGTCGAGGATCTTCTTTCTTTGCTCCATGGTAAAACAC
Source organism: Sequoia sempervirens (assembly GCA_007258455.2). Classification (NCBI taxonomy): domain Eukaryota; kingdom Viridiplantae; phylum Streptophyta; class Pinopsida; order Cupressales; family Cupressaceae; genus Sequoia; species Sequoia sempervirens. Next base: position 2,154 of record VDFB02264087.1, on the reverse strand, counting down.
CACAATAGAACACCGTTGAAGTTCCTTTTGAAAAGGACCCCTTCGATGAGTGCATATATGTTGTTCTACAGTCTGTAGATTCTTCTCTTATGAGAAGGAAGGCCCAACGGATATTTTTTAGAGCCTTTAGACTCAAACTCATTCGTTAGAACCAGCTCTGGTTGTTCTTCTTCAGCTGCCATTTCCTCATTGTGTGCCAGATATTAACACAGTCCTCTTCCTCAAATGATCTTTGTAGGCTTGACCTCAATGTCATACTCAAGGATTTTAGTGATCTAATTGGCCCTTTTTTTGGTGATTTCTCCTTCCATAATGTATTCACACACACTAGAATGTGTGACATAAACAATCAACTTGTTGCAAGATATGAGGTGTTGGAACTTCTTGAGTCCATTAACAATAGCGAATGCTTGCCTCTCAACGAAGTTGTAGTTTGTCTCATATTCCTTTAGGGTTCAAGAGTGAAATGCTATCAGATGTTCTCCCTTTCCTTCATCATCTTTTTGAGTTAGGACAATAGAAATGCTTGACTTGCTACTAAATACATACATTATGAATTCCTTCGACAGGTCTGGATTTACCAGCATAGGAGCTAAAGAAATAACATTCTTTACCTTCTCGAAGGCCTCTTTAGCTTCTTTTGTCCATTTGAATAATTGATCCTTTTTTAGCATCAAGGTGATTGGTCTAATTATTCCTACAAAATTAGAAATAAATTTTCTTACAAAGTTAACCTTCCCCAAAAAATATTGGACTCCTTTCTTGTTGATTGGTAGGGAAAGTTCCCTGATTGCTTTCACTAGTTCAAGATTGATTGCAATTTCTTCTTTGGACACTACATGTCCCAATAATTTTCCTTGCGAAACTTCGAAAACATATTTTTTCAGGTTCAGGGATACCCCAAACTCTTGGAATTTTTTGAAAACCATCTCTAGGTGATCGAAGTGATCATCCTTAGACTTAGAGAATACGGTCAGATCATCCAAAGAGATTAAGATAATCTTGTTGATCAATTCACTGAAAGTGATGTCCATTGCTCGTTGGAAAGTGGCTCCCACATTTGAGAGGTCGAAAGGCATTTTAGCATATGCGAACATTCCCCACTTGGTGGTAAACATCATTTTGTGTCGTTCCTCTTCTTTGACCCAGATCTGGTTATAATCAGAGAAACCATCCAACAGAGAAAACATTTATGATCCTACCAATATTTGCAAGATTGACTCCATAGAAGGTAGTGAGAAGTGGTCCTTTAGGGATGCTCTATTCAGGTTATAAAAGTCAACACAAAGGCAGATATCTCCATTCTTCTTTCAAATTGGAACCAGGTTGGATACCCATGTGTTGTGCTTAATCGAGAAGATGATTTGAGATTGAATTAGCTTTTTCAGCTCTTGCGCCATCAAGGCTTCAATCTTTGGATTTACTGGCCTCTGCTTTTGGTGGACAGGTTTTGCACCTTCTATCAACTCTATTGTATACTAGTTGATGTCGGGATCATATCCCTTAAGGTCATCATATGACCAGACCACTACTCCTTCATACTTCTCGCAGAAGTGGATGAGCCTCTCTCTATCATGATGTGGAACATCCTTCCCGACTTTGAGCTTTCTTCCATGTTCGACTTGAAGGTCCACATAGTTACTTTTGTCCGCTACAAACTTCCTCTTATCATTCCTCACATCGTCACAATCAAATAGGTTTTCGAGAGTGACCAACCCCTTCGAAAACTTGTTAGACCTCAGCTAAATGATTTGTCTGTCGTAGGCCTCGACAATCTTCATTTGGAGTTGGTTGGAAAACTCTCTTGACTGTTGGATGAATGAGGTAATGTGTTCATCACTCTTAAATACTTGCCAGCTCTGATCGTTATCTGAAATTGTCTATTGGACTATCACTCGTATAGAGTGTATGTTATGAATTAAGTTAGAAGTAGGATCAAATTGACATCCGATTGCTGCCATGTGATCTGCATCAACATTTTGTTCATGGGGCACTATCTGGATGTTGAAGGCTTCAAAACTCTCGATCAGGTCCCAGACTTTATGTCTATAGGATCTCATGTAGACATTCTTTGCTTCAGAGAGCCCTTAGACTTGGTTGACCACTAGTCAAAATCTCTGAACACCATTAATTTCTTGATACCCATCCACTTTG